>CAJDSM010060024.1:653-17489 GCA_903981925.1 Ostrea lurida | reverse complement strand
CCGGAAGTCCTGTCCACAAGCACCTGTGCCTTTAATGTGTGTGTCTGCGTGAAAAATTCTTTCGAGGAACGGCGTTTTTAGCTTGTTATTATTGATCGTGTAATTTTGAAGAAAATACTTTGAGATGTTTTTTTTTTTTCAGGTAAAAGCTCTAGGCTAGTTACCGCGCTTGTTTGATGTTTTCAATTTGAAGTAATAAATCAATTACTAACGATCTTGTGTACATTAATGTCTCCGCATGACAAGTGCTTCTACTTTCATTTTTGATGTGGGTTGCTAAGTTACGTGTCAACTTTCGGTGGCGCTAATAAACAAGATGGCCGACGGAAATAGCAGGTACTATGACACTTTTCATTTACTTTGTTTGTTGACGAAAAAATTACTGTAAAAATTGTTTAACTTTATTTATATCATAAAAAAAAATGTTTGATGCATTATAAAGTAAAATGTTCATCTTCCTTGATAATGTTTTGTGAACTTTTAAATATTGAACAGCTTTTTTCTTGCTCCAACGTGCTTCAATGCCTCCTATCATGCACCCGCTACGTACTACTAAAAAGTACACATGCGTGGTAAATAAATACTATGTTTACGAACTAACCATATCGTTTGTATCTTATATCAAACGATTATGACATGTGAGGTCGTTTGGATTTTGTTCTCTGGAATTCCTAAAATTGTTAAAAGGCATTGTTATTAATTTATAAGGATATATGTTTTAACGTGTTACAAGGCTGTTGATTAGAATGTCAAGATGCTTAAAAATATGAAAATTCTCATTTACATCAGAGTCTTGTATACAAGTGATCTTGCTAAAATTACAGTAAACGAGTTATTGTTTAAAAATTGATCTCTTCATACTGTCTTACACTTACAGCATGAGGTGAGATCCCAAAATTACAGACATGGGGAACGCTCAGAGTGAAGAAGATCGCCTTTTCTTCTTCGAACAATGCAGCGAGCAACCCTTGACCAAAAAACGTTACCGAAAACTTCCTGAGGATCTACCGGAGGGACTCAAATTTGCACATCTACACCCCAAAGTTGCTGCTCTGTACGCTCAAAAAGAGCGCGAGAATCAACGCGCTGCCGAGAAGGACCCGTTTGGAGATGGGCTCGGGAGTAAAAGTTTATTGCCAAATATTAATCAAGCAGTGACGCATATTAAGAATCGGCTGGACAGTGCATTGTCAAATGATGAAGACTCCCAAAGATTTTTATTTGAAGACACGAAGGCTTCAGCAGCCTCGATATTGCAGCAGTTGGCCAAATATCTATATTTTTACGATGGAATAGCTAGTCATGTGCCTAAGAGTTTAGAATACCAGCTAATGAGTAGCTGGAAAGAATTAACCAATGACGTTATCATCGTGCCACGAGAGTGGCAGACGACGGAAATCCGCGACCAGTATTATAATTCTATACGAGAAGCTCATAGTGACGATGATAGTGACAATGAAATTAAAATGGGAAAGTCGACAGATAAAACGGACTCCAAGTCCAAAACGAAACGGAATAAAATGCCTATACCTGATATTATTGAGGATGAATTTCGGCCGGATAAGCCCGCGAATAGACGCTCGGAAAGCAGAATGTCCACGGTGTCTATTAACAAGGGGAGGTTGGATGTCAAGGGACTGGCTCCCAAGGGGTTACGGGAACATAGAGGATCAAGTAAGTTGATAAGCTGAAATAATTGCTCATGTAACTGCTATCAGTTGCTACTACATTGTATTTGTTGTTAGAGAGCCATATAATAATTTTATTAAAGTATTCAATTACTTCTAGATCATCATTCAAATGATAATTTGTAGTTTGATATTTGATGTATGTATATGAAATGAACATTTTGATGACAATATGATTAATTAATCCCTAGATAATCAATTAATGTTGAATTTATTGAAAATATAAGCATGCTTTACAATTTCCTAACTACAAGGTGACTTGTTCTTAATATCACATACCACTTAATGTTGACATAACTTGCTGTCCAAAAATTTGGAAGAAATATAAAACAAAATTAAATGCATTTGTACAAAATTAAAGTAGCAAAATTATGTTAGTAAAATTAATGTTTTATCGAATAAAGCAAAGATTATCACTGGTAATTACTCTGTGATTGTACAATTTGGAGACCAAGGAATAGTGATAAGGGATGTTTTCTTGACAGGGATTAGTCTGCGAATGCTTGTCAATGGGGAACTACTATCCTACAATGTCCATGTAAATCCCGTCGATTGACAAGAAATTGATTTATGAATCCCGAGCATTGCCACTTAAACACTCTCTCATGACTAATTTCAGGTGCAATGACAGGTAGAAAGCAAAGTTTGGTGACTGCATGCTTTTGTAAACAAGTTTACATTTACTTAAAGTCTTTCTTTTTTTTTTTTATCATTCCAGTTAACTTTTTATGTATGTAAGACACAGCTGGCCAAGTTTAACACATTTATCACTTTCACCTTTACTCCAGTGGATCACTTTTCTTACTTTTGCAAATTTTTTTAAAAGATCACAGCTTCAAAGTTACTCGCTTTTATATATATTCAGATTTATGTAAATCAAATGAATTATATTAGCTTTTAGAATGCATATTATATACCTCACCTTTGACCAGATTTACAACCAAGTCAAAACTTTTAGATCAGATCAGTCCTTTTTTTTTTTTTACGGAGGAGGGGTGGGGGGGGGGAAAGAGGTATATAACTTAATTTAAAGCAATACAAGCTGTAACTGACGGCAAATAGAGTGACATATTTATGATGAGAATATGTAATTTCATTGAATTCAGATTGATTTGAAGCAATAATCGCGTCAAAATCAGCAAGAAAATGTCGGTTCATGAATTACTGGCCATCCCGTCACTATTCTTGTTCGTCATTCCGACGAAATGCACTCAGAGGTCACCAGTTCGGAAACATCGCGGAAGAGAAACACGTGTTACACACGTGTCAGATTTACATGCCGATTTGCAAAAAATTATAATATCAAAAGTTTTATTTGAGTGGCACATTTGCATAAGTAATTACTTTGTTACACATATATAGTACTTTTAGTCATTTATGACACAATGCATATTTTTCAACACAACGATGTGTATATTTACTTACGCCTGCGCGTTTCTATCTCTGTATGACCTTGACGTCAGCACCGCTATTATGTTCGGCAATCGTCGTTCCCGTGTCATGGCGTTTGAGGCTATGGCGGGTTATTCGAAACGCTCATTCAAGATATGCTCTCAGTCAATATTCAATGTTTATTTTGCAAAATATTTTACCAAAGTTGTTAATTTCCGAGATGTTGTAACTTGTGCATATTTGTGTAGTTGACAAAATGTCGTCAGTTACAGCTTGTATTGCTTTAAGAAGAAATCTTGTTTTAAGACTTCGTTTACTATAATAATGAATTTAGATCTTAAAAATGTTTTAAATTTTGAACAGAAAATTGTACTGTTATAAGATATGTTTATGTACAGAAAACAGGAATATTCTACAAGCAGTTTATATGCACAGAATGCTGTGACATGATGCAATCATTTGCAAAGTGTGTCTGGCTATTGAGAAGACTGGGTGAATTTTTCTATATTTGGCTGTGTGTGATGGAATGCTCTGCAACCAGTCATTATTTCCTTACACAGACCATTCACTCAACATATAAAACAAAAAACAGCCAAATACTTACAAAATTTTATCTAAGAAAATCACATGCACACAAAAACTTAATTATATTGCCAAAGCTTCCAGTGGATAAAAACGTGCATGGTCAAGCATGCTGTGTATTCCAGTGTCTAATTGTGGCATATGGTATATATTATTATAACATTTTGCTTTCTATAGATTATATTTTAATTACAAATATAGGTTTTAAGTAGCAAAACTAATTCACATCCGCAGGAGTCTCCATGACTTATAAATAACTTCTGTTGTTTTAGTGGTCAAAAGGTCACAGGGTTTGCATGTGGTATTCGAAATGGTTTCTGGATATTGTATCAAAAACTTCATGCACTATAGCAATTGAATTTCATGAAGATTTTGTATAAGAAAAGGACTTTTTTCTAGATAAAACTATCAAAGTCACATCATGCAAGAAATCTTTTCAGGATGATATATCCCAAATACAATTTGAATTTGAGCAATTAAGGTCTCTATCAATTAAGGAGGACCACTCTAAAAAATGTTTGAAGATCAAGGTTGCCAGCTTTGTACACAGGGGCAAGAAAAATTATTATATTATTTGAACTTAATGTAATGAAACTTTTCATGAAAAGTCTCCACAAAAAGATCAAAGCTAAAGTTACCAGTCTAAGCTACCAAGTGGTCTCTGAAAATGAGGTTGAGCAATAAACTTGAATAAGTAGAGCCTTGATTCTTAAAAATTGGTTCCCTTTTCAAAAATGTACAACTTAAATAAATATATACACAGCTTTGAGCAAGGATTGACTATTATTTTTTTGAAAATACTGTGCGTGAATTGAAGATTGAATCATTTGAACATTGTTGAAAAGCACATTGCTTGTGTATGTGAGTCACAGTAACTTCAAATGAAAATTTTGAATTTCATGCACAAAATAAAAATGAGGCACTATGTGCTCAAGTGTAGGAAGAGTTGGCACTGTTAGTGCAGTATTCTAATTTAGTGCAGTTGATCCGTGATTGATTGTTTTTACAAAGCACAAATGAAAGTCTCTAGAAAAGGTTTTGTGCCCTTTATGAACGAGCAAGTTTTAAGAATTATCCTTGACCCGTAGTCAGGAATTTAGCGATTAAAACAAAGAAATGTTCCTGGGGACCCAAACTTATCAGCAAATTGTGATTGGTGCAAAGTACTTGTTGGCAAATTCAGCAATTTTCTGATAAACTTCAATCATGAAATCTCTATTTCACGTCTCATCGACTAGACCTTACATACAATTGATAATCTGATTGTTGAAACCAATTTCCGAAGTCTTGCTAAACAAACATATACCTTGGTGCTAAATGCATTGAGGGTGGGTATTGATTTCTTCGTTATTAAAGAAACATTTTGATATGCATTTAAAAATTATTGACCAAACTTATTAAAATACAGGCAATAACAAACACATTAAATGATTAAATTTTAGTTATATATATTTAAATTGCTGGTATACATACATGTACATTAACTTGATTTTGGTTTTGAATTTTAAGCAAGAGTAAAATTCTAGCATTGTATTTGTGTGATGAGCAGATACATGCATTTACTGAACCAGGGTGCTGGTATTAAAAAAAAATTATGATAATTCTATGGTTATACTCCACATTAAAGCAATTCGAGAATATTTTTTTCGCCTCTTGCTAATGTTTCTGCTATATTGATATTGCTAATAGTTTTTAAGGCGAATCAATATTCAAATCTTCATTTGTTGTTACCAAGCAACGGTTATTTATAACCAAATGGCTATCTCAACTGATCCGTGTATATTAATATCAAACTGAAGTGCTGTTTGTTAATAAAATGAACATTGAAATTGCTCTTCAGTTTGCGTACTTTCGAATTCTAGACCAGAGCTATAAATACACACCATTTTCAGATTAATGCATACTTTGAAAGGACAAGGGGAATTTATTTTTAATTATTTAAGTCCTGGATTGCCATTGTACAAATATTTAATTTAAAGTTTTCAGTTGAAGAACAAGGCATGCAAGAAATCAATAGGTCTTTGAAATTTAGTTTAGGCTTTTAAGTTTTCAAAGATATCGTGATATTGCTAATCGATCGTGATAGTGTTGAATGCATTATAATGCTGGTGTGTCATTGTTCTTTCAAGTTAAATGTGCATCTGATATTTATACGGTGTCTCTGCGCTATGTACTTTGTATTAGTATTTGGTAATGGTTATATATAATGATATTATTTTACACAGTTGAAATTTTAAAATATTTTATATAAGTAGAGCAAATTGATATGTCGAACATATATATTATATCTAATATACACACTATAGATTGCATGCATTAGTATTAGACTACAGAACTGATATAATTATAGTACTAGTTTAAGGATGAGGATGCCAAGTAACCAGAAAAATTCATGTTTATATTTGCATTATTCCCCACCCACCCACTAACTTCATTTCTATGCAGCACATGCGCATTTCTGGCTTAGTTTCTGTTCAAAATATTTAAATTTTGCAAGCATTTAAAAAATTTCTCAACAGATTGAGCTGCAGCACATGCGCATTTCTGGCTTAGTTTCTGTTCAAAATATGAAAACTTTGCAAGCATTTAAAAATTTCTCAACAGATTGAGCTGAAACTTGGCATGCTTGTCCTTTGCTTTTTATTTCTCACCACTGTATAACAGTTGCAGGAGTTCGCTCACCGGGCATGAGGAAACAGACACACGATGACTTGATTTCCAACTTTGGGGAAACCCCT
The DNA here is from genome assembly GCA_903981925.1 of Ostrea lurida. Taxonomy (NCBI): domain Eukaryota; kingdom Metazoa; phylum Mollusca; class Bivalvia; order Ostreida; family Ostreidae; genus Ostrea; species Ostrea lurida. The sequence continues at coordinate 11,089 of CAJDSM010060024.1, read as the reverse complement.
TCTGATCCTAGATGTGAGTTATCTGAACACTGGTTTGTCCATTTCTGTTGCCCCGCCCACTTTTTCTTACATTGCCCCTCCCACTTTTTCCTACATTGCCCCTCCCACTTTTTCCTACCCTTGAAGACTGAACTTTTCCCCTTGATAAATGTCTGCTTATGTAATAAACTTCTTTTTAACTGAACAGCAAAATTTTACACTTGGATAATAACAATGCAGTATATTTATATAAATTTTTATCAATTTATATATATCACTATATCAATTTGTATTTCTTTTTCACAGCTCATTAAATTCTCTGCTGAAAATTTTATGAAGAAAAAAATTAAGTTTGCTCGGAGATATATGATTAATTGTCTCATAATTTTTGCCTCTTTGAATTTTCAACAGTGAAGAATTTCTACCATATATTCAGAGGAAAGTTAAGCCTGTTCAATTTACATTGCTTGCATACAGTAGTACTTGACCATATACTGAAGTTCTCATACACTGTTCTCAAAACATGCAGTTTAAGATCATTGTGTGCATTGAACTTCTGATCTTTTCTGTAGGCTAGTGTTTGACTTGTTAACCATGTATATTCTAGAGTTTTTGCCAGGAGATTGCTAGGGCTTTAAGAACTAAAGTCTGGTCCTTATATTTAAAGGAATAAGAGATGTATGAAAGTGACAGTAGGTTTAACATATGCCACTTGCAGAGTGTGGATTTACATTACAGTCTGATGGCTATAGCATCCAAATTTTATAGAATATCTTGAAAAGAAAGAAAGAGCCCCATATTTAGTGTCCCTGTTCAAGATCACAAACTAATCCAACAGCAATTCTTGTTTCTAGACAATATTTGTGGAGAGATTATAAATTTAATCTGTCTTGGGAGATTGGCAAGATGTTCAAGGTCTCAACCTTTCTGTCTTGCTGATATGAAATGTTCAATCATTTAAACTAGTGGATGATTTTAATCTGACTTTCATTAAAGTTATTGGTTATCAGGTCAAGGTCATGCTGCATTCATGCTGATCAGGACTCGGTACCAAAAGAGTTCTTAAACCTGACATTATACATGTACTTCACATACAAATTTTTGGGTCAAAGGTTGCCATGTTTCCATAGAATGGATTTCAACAGGTGAGGGAGGGGGGGTGCTCAATATTTTCCCCCATGAATTTTCTTGTCAGTACAGCTTATTCATAATCACTGTCATATTCCTCAGAAGACATAATCAGCTTAGGTTTCTTCAAAACTAAACTCTTTATATATATTTTTTCAATTATAATTTTGCCATATCCCTCTGTATTGATCACTAAACTTGGGATTTAAGAAAAAAAAGTCTGAATAACATCCTTATATACCGGTACCCATCTAACAGAAACTGGCAACAAACCTGTGTTCAAATCTTTTTTTCTTCTATCACACACTAGATGTAATGTAAATTATTGAGCCAAAGGATGAATGTAGAGTGTACAGCTTTATTTTGAGTTTGTTTGAATGGTACAGATTAAAATGTCTTATTTTTGACGTACTTTCGGGGGTGATATGTTGTGACTTGCTGTATTGCAGGATGTATCCTATATATTCTTCAAAATTAAGAAGGCTGTAATGTTACTTGTAATGAAACATTTTTACCGTATTGTAAAATGAAAGTATTTCATTGATAATAGAATGCACAGAATTATTTTTTTTCTTCTTTAAATTTTCATCCTTTTAGAAGAGAACATATTTGATTAACACTTTATTTACTAATCCTTTTAATGGCATGCTTATCATAAAGGAGGGAAAACTGACTTTTGATTTGTTCTTTGGATGATGTGTTTGCTAATGAGCTAAGCCTTATGTACATCATTGTATTTTATTCTCTGTTTGACAACAGCCACAGCAATGACCAACCCCTCTTTTGGACAACAAGTCGTCATCAATTTTGCAATATCATCAAAGCTGTGTCAAGATAAAGGTAATATATTTATAACTAATGATTTATGAAAAAATATGCTCTGCCTGGCTACCGGTAATTGTGACATCTCCATATGAATGAAAGTGAGATGTTAAGTAATATACATGTACAATCAATCAATCAATATTAAAATGCTGTCAATTTTTTCTTCTCTAAAACACAGAAATGTGTTATTATTAGGGGATGTCTAAAATAAATTGCATGATCTTAATTCTAATTGAGAAAAATATATCACACCTTATATCTTGCTAAAAAAAATATAAAACATGTCAACTTCCTGTGCAGGGATTGGTTTTGTAGCAAAATTAAGATAACTGAACTTTGATCGGCTTGATACATTGAATTTTTTCAGGCTGGATAATAGAGAAAGGAAAACCGGAAGTCGAGCCACAGAAAGTTTATGAAAACTGCATTCAAATCCTGCGAGACTTCAAGAAAAAAATGTATGTACACAAATACTACCGTTAGTTTCAAATGATTACTTGCTATATTCTGTGTAGAATGTTACTAAGTCTTTGATATTCTTTTGAACTCATTTACAATTGTAGCTGCTGAATTTTTTTCTGTGGAAAATTTTGTTGAACCTCTGTAGATCTGTGGAATAGAATGCTGCAGAATTGGGTAATAAGTGGGACAGACCTAATAGTAGATCAGAACATGGATTTACACTAAATCTGTTGAATACTGTGGAATCATCATTGTTCGTGGGGAACCAATGTTCGTGGATTTCGTGGGGCACTTTTACCCACGTATTTACATCCCCACGCACATGTTTTATTTTCCTTTCAATCTTCATAAATATTATGTTGTTCGCTTTATTTAATGAATTACCCACGAAATTAAGTCCCCACGAACCAGCAAAAGTTTGGTTACCCACGAACAATGGCCCCCACGAATAAAAATGATTCCACAGTATTAGATTTTCAAGACAAGAGTAATTAAGATTAAGGAATAAGACTAAGTCAAAGCTGGAGACCAACACCTTGAGGTTCAATTTATGGATGATTCTTATGAGTGGATACCACGCAGTATTCAATAGGGTCTGGATCCAAAGTATAAACTCAAAGAATTAAAACAGATCACCGATACATGATGAGAATACTCGACCCTGGTTGACCGGTTTGATTTTAGACAGTTGTCATCAGAAGGTTCTGATGACGGCCGCCTAAGGTTAAAACTGGTCAGCCAAATAAACATATCAAGCATTCTCACGATGTGTTGGTGATCTGTTTTTGTTCTTTTGTATATTAATGTTGGTCCTTTTTTCTGACAGAGAGACAGATCAAAAGGAGGATTCAGATAAAGGACACGATAAAGAGGTCCTGGTACGTTACTATGGTGACTATAAAAAGGAAGTCCTCTTAAAGTACCGCAAAACCCCTGTGAAACCTCAAATAAATCCCATCTTCAAGACGGGAAAACCTAAAATACCTCCACTGCATGAAGAACGCAACCAAGGGAAGAAACTCCTACAAGCTACACATCAGGATGGAACCAGTGTTGTCTAGTATCCTTTGTTCCAGTCAGTAAAAGAGGAGTTTATATAACCGGCGGCTGCAGCAATTTAGCAGTTAAATAGGACACTCACTTTGTAACCAAAGGGTCTCAGGTTTGATTCTCGATTCCAGTGCCTCATCAAATTTATGACATTTGATCAACATAGGTAGTGACTGTCCCTTCACCAGACTCCCATCGTTAAAAGTAAAAGTCATGGGTCTTTTAGGTTTGATTCTTAATTCTAGTGTTGTGTCAAATTCTCAACATTTAATTAACATAATTAGTGACAGTTCCTTCACCAGGCACACATTGTTAGACTTAAGTCATGGGTCTGTTTGGTTCGGCAGTAAAGATGAGTTCTTCATGGTTAGGCATTGCTACAGTTCTGTAGCTCCCCAGTAGTAAAGATTGGGATGCTAGACCAGAGCTAAATATGTATGAAGTTTTATTTATTTGAGTGTTTTTATAGGTCAAAATTTGTGGCATTTCACCTATAGGTGCGACTGGTGACATCTCGAAAGGGTGTCAAATAGGGCATAAAACAAACAAGTACTGTATAAGTAGAATTTTTAGCGAGACACAAATTTAGCGTTTTCTCCATAAAAAGTGGCATTTTATTTTAGCGGTAAATAATTTTAGCGATTTTATAATTTATTACTTTGAAAAGCTCTACCAATGATTTGGAATGAATTGTTAGCGATATCTAATTTGCCCTCGCTAATAATGCCAAAATTAAATCCTCTCTAAAATTTCTGCTTATATGGTATTTATAAAAGTATGTGTTTGAGTGATGGTTGTAACAATGTAATCTGAATATAAGGTCTCTTTTGATTCAACATCAACTGCGTATTATGATAGATAAACTTGAGTACTGTAATCAATTGTTTTAGTGAGAAGCCTATTACTATATCAACATGTGGATAAATTTTTTTTTTTTTTCCCTTTTTCCAACTTTTTTTGCAAAGCAGAATTATGCTTTAATTGAATGGAGATAAAAAAATAAAAAAAAACCAAAAAAACCCAAACCAGATATGTGTTATAAATTCCATAACAGTCATTTAGTTATCCTTCTGGCAGATCCGCCATAGTTTACTGCTCAGCTGGGGCAGAGCTTGGTCGCCCTGGTTACTATTTAGTTGCCTATGACGATACAAATGATCACAGGATGCTGGCTTGTTTCACTCCAGCTGGACGAGGAGTGTGCTATTCCACCAATGGAAATATTAGGTATGAATTGCTATTTCTTTGAAATTAGTTGAACAAAGAATTTATTTATCAAATTTTTCCAATTGCATAAAAAGACCTCTATATCAATCACTACCTGAATTTAGAAATTTACCTTGCTTTTAACTTCTACCGGATTCATCATTTTTATGCCCCTGCCATTTTATGGTGGGGGGTGGGGGGGGCATATAGTGTTGCACCTAGGTGTCTGTCATGCTGTCCTTCCATCATTCCATCTGTCCCAATATTTTGACTTCGCAACTTTTCTTAAACCCTTTGGAGGATTTCAATGAAACTTGGTACAATGAAAGATCACATTTTGGAGATGTGCATGTGGGAAGGGGAAGGCTGTTCAAACTTTATTACAAGCGTTATAGCCCAGGACCTAGATTTTTTTTTTTTTGTAAGGCAGCCCCTTGGAGGATTTTAAAGTTGAAACTTGGTACAATTAAAGATCATGTAGATGTGAATGAAATGTGAGCAATATATGCCCTCAAGGGTCACAGATAAACATTGCTGCCAACAGGGGCATTCATGGCGTACCCACACACCTAGTCTTAACTGTTATGAACTTTTTTGTGCCCTTTGTAAATGAAGATTTTGGGATACATAGTAATTGCACTATTTCAATTTGTCTGTCTGACTTTACAAGACTGGATACTTTAACCTTCAATGTTTTCAAATGTCAAGTTGTGGATATTTTCATTATGAATCTGCAATGTCTGTTCTGTGAGCCTGATTTGATTAATCAAGGTATTTGATATGCTTTACAGGTTTTTGTCAACAGAAAAAGGGGGCCATTTAGCAGAGACAGATGGTACAATAGTTAGAAAGTGGAAATGGCCTGTAAATAATGTTAAGCTGACTACACCTATCAATGTCCAAGTAAGTGGAAGCCACATGATCCAAAAGTATTTCAAGTTGTCAAACTGATGTTATACAATGAAACTTGTCTAATCCAGAGGTGCTTGTTATAAAAGAAATGTTCAAATCAGACACTGCTAAGAATGCAGAGTAGGTTTTTTTATGAGAATAGAATTGAATTATTTGGAGCCAAAATATGAATATGGTTTACACAACATTCTAGATTGAATAGACATGTTTTATTGTGAAGTATTAGCACAGCTATGAGACCTACAGAGAAGCTCATAGAACAAGATTTATAAATGTACTAAAAGTTTGTAGCAGTGGCCACCATAAGATTGTTGGACTTGTACTGTAATGTAACAATCTTTCAGTTGAACGGTAACCTGGTGTTTAGATTAAGATGTCTCTATCTCTTGATTTTCGTTGAACAGTAAACCTGGTGTTTAGATGTCTCTATCTCTGATTTCAGTTGAACAGTAACCTGGTGTTTAGATGTCTCTATCTCTGATTTCAGTTGAACAGTAACCTGGTGTTTAGATGTCTCTATCTCTGATTTCAGTTGAACAGTAACCTGGTGTTTAGATGTCTCTATCTCTGATTTCAGTTGAACAGTAACCTGGTGTTTAGATGTTCTATCTCTGATTTCAGTTGAACAGTAACCTGGTGTTTTAGATGTCTCTATCTCTGATTTCAGTTGAACAGTAAACCTGGTGTTTAGATGTCTCTATCTCTGATTTCAGTTGAACAGTAACCTGGTGTTTAGATGTCTCTATCTCTGATTTCAGTTGAACAGTAACCTGGTGTTTAGATGTCTCTATCTCTGATTTCAGTTGAATGGTGACCTGGTGTTTAGATGTTTCTATCTCTGATTTCAGTTGAACGGTAACCTGGTGTTTAGATGTTTCTATCTCTGATTTCAGTTGAACAGTAACCTGGTGTTTAGATGTCTCTATCTCTGATTTCAGTTGAACAGTAACCTGGTGTTTAGATGTCTCTATCTCTGATTTCAGTTGAACAGTAACCTGGTGTTAAATGTCTCTATCTCTGATTTCAGTTGAATGGTGACCTGGTGTTTAGATGTTTCTATCTCTGATTTCAGTTGAATGGTGACCTGGTGTTTAGATGTTTCTATCTCTGATTTCAGTTGAACGGTAACCTGGTGTTTAGATGTTTCTATCTCTGATTTCAGTTGAACAGTAACCTGGTGTTTAGATGTCTCTATCTCTGATTTCAGTTGAACAGTAACCTGGTGTTTAGATGTTTCTATCTCTGATTTCAGTTGAACAGTAACCTGGTGTTTAGATGTCTTATCTCTGATTTCAGTTGAACAGTAACCTGGTGTTTAGATGTCTCTATCTCTGATTTCAGTTGAACAGTAACCTGGTGTTTAGATTTCTCTATCTCTGATTTCAGTTGAACAGTAACTGGTGTTTAGATGTCTCTATCTCTGATTTCAGTTGAACAGTAACCTGGTGTTTAGATGTCTCTATCTCTGATTTCAGTTGAACAGTAACCTGGTGTTTAGATGTCTCTATCTCTGATTTCAGTTGAACAGTAACCTGGTGTTTAGATGTCTCTATCTCTGATTTCAGTTGAATGGTGACCTGGTGTTTAGATGTTTCTATCTCTGATTTCAGTTGAATGGTGACCTGGTGTTTTAGATGTCTCTATCTCTGATTTCAGTTGAACGGTAACCTGGTGTTTAGATGTCTCTATCTCTGATTTCAGTTGAATGGTGACCTGGTGTTTAGATGTCTCTATCTCTGATTTCAGTTGAATGGTGACCTGGTGTTTAGATGTCTCTATCTCTGATTCAGTGAATGGTGACCTGGTGTTTAGATGTCTCTATCTCTGATTTCAGTTGAACGGTAACCTGGTGTTTAAGATGTCTCTATCTCTGATTTCAGTTGAATTGGTGACCTGGTGTTTAGATGTCTCTATCTCTGATTTCAGTTGAACGGTAACCTGGTGTTTAGATGTAACAGCCAGAACTCCCTATCCCTGATGTTCAGCTGTCAGAAGGAGCTGGCCAGATTCAGTGTAGGTCCTGTACCAGGGGCTATAGAATCAAAACCGGGGATGAAAATGTAAGTGAACCTTAGACAGAAAATTGGTTCCAGAGCCACACATTAAATGTAGAACAGTAATATTTGTCTGAACATCACTTTTGTAAGTTTTCTAGCTATCTAAACTCCAACACATTCTCTGTTTAATGTGTGAGAAACATGTATGGAATTCATGAACATGCCTATCTCTAGCAATTATTTTTGAAAGTAGTATTCTCTAAAGCCCCCATCACACGTACTGGCCACGATTTCACTACGCTCTCCACGACCTTCAAGATCTAAATGATCGTAGTAGAAATCGTGGTGATTTCATTAAAACGTGGTCGGTGTGACGGCATCACACGACTGTACTACGACCAATCATCTATCAATAGTCAATTCTAGCATGATTCTATTACGACCTTCACGAGTACAGTACGCTTCTACGACTTTCCAATGACCATGCTACGATTGTACCACGACCATCCACGACATCCTTACGATACCACTACGATCTATGCATTGTTCTACGTTCTCCCTACGGTACTACTACGCACGGTACGATGGTACCACAGCTTACACTGCGCTTACCGCGACTGTTCTTACGATCTCTCGCAATCGCTTGTCATGCATGCCACTTTTTAAGACTTTACGTGTGTCAGTTTGTGCTTTGTTTTGGCATGAAGACTCATGGATCAGACCATTCTCCTCTCAATTAGCTTTAACCCGTGGGGGTCCGGGTCAGAATAGATACCCAGCAACCCATATGGTCATGCAGTGACGTCTCCATATAAGTGAAATACATGTATTCTCGAGTGGGACATAAAACAATAGATACCAATCAATCAATTAGCTTTATCGCAAGGGCAGCATGCCTTGATGATACTTGCCACAATCTCTCTTTTTTCTTGAGGTTCGCACCATGTTTTCTCATAAAATGTGTAGGTATGTGTGACGATGATCTATGAATTGTTTGTCTACTAATCTCAACAATTATCCGACGTCATTCTGAACAAAGGTAATTTGAAAAGTTTGAAGGCTCAGCCACACTGGGTGTATGTTTTTCTGAATCGTGCGAATGATGGCAAATTTACCGAAGTATGAATCAGTCGGCAATGTTTGCTACAATCTCCATCTGCAATCACGTTCTGCGATTTGTGAAAGATCATCGTACATAGGTGGTACACACAGGCATTTGACGTTTTAAAATATCATGTATTTGATTTTTTTTTTTTTTAAATCTTCCCGTAAACATTATAATATTGATATTATAATGTTTACTTCGGGAAGATTTTTTTTTAAAATCAAATTTATTTAAACGTCAAGTGTTTGTGGTGATAGATGATTGTACGAGTACGATTGGTGGTACTTATACATTTGCGACTGGTCGTACGACAATGCAAGATCTGTCTGCAACTTCGAATCGCAGGTTCGAAGGTTTGAACATTATCATCAACCTTGCGCGACTGACTTTGCTCTTTGTGACAATTAACGAATATGGTGATTAGTTCTGCGCTATTTCCACGATTTCCAAATTTAAAAAAATCTGTCGTAGCTAGGTCGTAACCAGGTCGTAATCTCGGTGTGACTAGGCCTCTAAGATCGTAGTAAGAGCGTGCTATGAACGCAGAGAGCGTTGTAGCATTGTGGTGTGATCGTAGTAAGATCGTATAAGTCGTAATGTAATCGTGGTATGATCGTGATGGGAGCGTAGTAGCAGCGTAGTGTGATCGTCTATAAATTAGGGACGATTTTAGTATGACTGTGCCACGACCTCAATACGATAGTACCCGACCGCGCTGCGCTCTTCCCACGACCTCACTACGCTGCCAGTACGCTCTTTTTTCACCACGACTTCACTACGAATGTTTTGAACATGTTCAAAAATTTATGTAGCGCCACGACCAGCCACGTTCATACTACGACCTCCAAGACTTCACGACGACCACGCTACGACCTGTCACGATTTAGGAATCAAGATCGTAGTAAGATTGTGGTCTGGTGTGATGGGGGCTTAACAAGATTTATTCAAAATTTATATATTCCTGTACTTTTAGGAGCATTGTGAAGTTATTGGCCTTTGTAATGCTCCAAGAGTTGAAATGCAGGTCAATCTGTGTAGCATACTTTCTGTTTGATGTACCTTACTTTCTGTTTGTGTACTTAGCTTTTCTGTTTGATGTAAGCCTTACTTTCTCGTTTGATGTATCTTACTTTCTGTTTGCTTTCTGTGACAGGAACAGCTTCTGATGACCTTCACCTACACATCCAAGGCAGCACGGGACATGATGAGGCTGTTTGCACCCAAACATAAGCAGCGGTCCAAGAAAGCAGCCAGAAGGGTAAACATGCAAGATTTAATTTTGATGGACCCCTACCTTTAATATGATATTATGTCCTGCTCTTGCAAATTTCTGTATTACCTTGCAAGTCAATTAATAATTGTGTGTCATGTCTTGTGCAAATCAATTTTTAACCATTCAGTCAATTGAATGATGAATATTTTTGATTTTATGAATAACCAATTGTAAAGATTGCTTCAAGTAAAATGTGCATATATTCATAGTAAAAATGTGTTCACATTCTCAAATAGTTTTCTTCTGTTAATATGTGCACATATCATCAAAATTAAGTTGCTTTACAGCAAAAGGGACATCTGGCGGAAATACAGAAGCTGCTGGTGGACTTCCCTGACAAAGTGCAGTATGAGCTGGAATCTGACAAAGAGCTAGCCAGGCTACAGAGGAAGGCCAGGTATAATCAAAAAGTGGACCAACATGGCAGTGTTTGATTGTCGGATCCCGAGTCAAAACTTTCCCCCTTATATCTCATTCTCTTGCACAGAGTTGTCGGTCC
>CAJDSM010060012.1:0-11976 GCA_903981925.1 Ostrea lurida | reverse complement strand
GATTCTCAGAAGAAATTACCATGCTTAAAACAAATTTGATGTGAAGGCAACACTAGAGACTGATTTAATTGATTGTTGTAGAAGAACTTGTAGTTTAAAAAAATGCATTAACGGAACAATAAACAGCATATTATAGGGAAACAAAAAACTGACCACGAACTTTGTTAACATAGACGGCGAATTGGATGTGCTGTATCTCACTTGTTATACATGCCACAGATCTTCTGTACTGTAATTAAGAGGAGGAGAGAGAGAGAGAGAGAGAGAGAGAAGAGAGAAGATGAGAGAGAGAGAGAGAGAGAGAGAGAGACAGGGAGTAGAGAGAGAGAGAGAGAGAGAGGTGTTTGCAGGACAAAAGGAGTGCTTATTACATAGTAAACGGATAGAAAGCACAGGACATAAAGTCACAATGATATTTGATCAGAGTGAGGTAAAAATCACAAGGCCAAAAAGTCACAAAATTACTTTTTAATCAGGAAGAACATAAATCTCACTGGGAAATAACTTCACAAGCCAACAGAAATTGCATGATTGTTTATATAGACAATTTTAGCATGACATTTACCTTGCTATTTAGGATGTAATCTGGAGGTGTCAGCAGCATAAATAAAAGATCATTATTTTTCTGATTTATCATTTTTTTTATCTCCTGTGACTTTTTGTATACATTTCATGAAATTTCTATGTGACCTTTTTGTCTGTGACTTTTGTTCGTGTGACTTTTTTGTCTTGTTGACTTTTGTTGTTGTCCTTGAAATTTGTCCCACTTCTTGCAAAATGTTCGATTTGACTTTCTTGTCCATGGTTCATTTGTCCATTGACTCTAACCTCTTGCAATATTGAATTTTATTGAGAACCTCAGTATTGGTTGATAAATTTCCAAAAAAAAAAAAAAAAAAAAATACATGATAGCCGAAATCACGTGATCAGTATAATATGCAACATGATAGTCCTGAATATGTTTTCTTAGCCATCAATGAAGGACCAGGCCCTATCAAAGGGGAAATAATTCATGACATTGGCAAAAATAATGTACATGACTTAGTAGATTCAATTATATCTCTGAACATTAAGATGAGCTTTCATTATATGCTTATGGCAAGCATCTTTCATTTTTAACATGACCCTTGGCTTTACCCAAAACAGCAAAAAGTTGGTGTTGTCATACATGTATTGGGGTTGAGGCATTACCTTTGTTATATTAAATTCATTTTTTCAGTTATTGTTGATCCTTTGCAACAATATGGGGTGAAAATAATTGATAATTTTTTTTGAAATCATCACAGATGAACCAGGACCAAGGTCACTCATGTGAGCGATGTGTCCATGGGCCTTTGTGTTTCGTTTTGCTAACAGCGCGTTAACTGTGCGCTCTATATTGCATTTACCTTGCACTGCTGCGTACATTCACGTTGATGAAACTGAACATATTAATTCACATAAATTTGTGCAACTGCTAGCCGTCCAGCATTCACATAAGTGTTTACCGTGCGATTTTGTGTTCAGCATTCTAACCCATTGTTATGAAAGTTTTTCGTAAGTTTAATGACAGTTAACGTGTTTGTAGATAATACTATGAGATATGTGAATCCATGGGAAGTTAACGTCGGTTTATATTAAGCTTGCTTTCCTACTAGCTTTGGATAGTTATTTTATCGGAAACTGAAATGGAATTAAACTTCCTGCATGTCTTATTTTAATCTTAAAATCTTTCTCCGCGCCAGAAGTCGCATATAAATGCCTCCACGCTGTTAGTCATTTCTTTCCGTCTTGTGGCTGCTGGTTCTTGGCATGTTCCAACTATTGTTCCATTCTTGTTGGTTCTCTTTGTTTCTCCATTGTGTTTTCCCATGCTGTTCATTTGGCCTGCTCTTAGCTCCTTTCCCCTTTCTGGAATCATCGGAGTGCTACATCTACGTTGTTAGTCCCTTCCCCGTCTTACAATGTGTCATATTCTGTCCATCTTATCCTTCTTAATTTCACAAACTAATGTTTCTATGGTGTTGGCAATTCCCTGCATGTAGAGAGGCGAGAATAACGTTTGTAAACCATTGCTATATCAATACATGATTGATGATAATGACAATCAATGATGTATATATTGTCAGCATTTAAGCAAGATTCATTATTCGGTGTAAACAATTTTGGGAAAAACATTAATTTGACTTTTTAATGAACGTTTTATAATACAAGTAAATTATTTCAGGTTTTATATCCATGTTGAAGCAGACGTCAACAGAAAAGTGTATTAAATCTGAGCGTGATCTTTCAAAAGTTAAACAAAATTGATTGGAAAGGACATGGAACTAAATTGCGAACCTGCTTGGGATTATCTCAAAACGGAGATAGATATCATTTAAAAATGGGAACAATCCCGGTTCTACGAAACGCAGGTACACAAAATCCTTCTCACGTGGAAAAAGCAATCTGGGTCATGCTGCAAATTGAAAGGTTTAGGGAATCCTTTGCGTGGACGCAGAAAGAAGACACTGGCGCGAGCGTGGATTGGAAAGGTGTTTTAAGCAGCAAAAAGGCATTTTAAGAAAATGCAAAATAAACATTATGCAGTTCTAGAAACCAGCATGCAGTGGCGGATCTGTGTCTGTAAATATTTTATGAGGATCAATTTAAGAATCAATCAAAGCAAATTTGCTTGATTAATTCATGTACATACGTATATTTGCAGACCGTAACCAGGATTTTCCACTGCGGGGTTGCAACAATACTATAAGACAAGGGGTTCTGGGTACCTTTTAGTCCCCCCCCCCGTTGCTTCCAAGGTTAACTCTGGTAGAGGGCCCAGAAAGCTGAGAAATTTATAGCATTTTCATTGGGTCTGAGGCCCCCGCGGGTTCCTGGTAGAGGGTCCAGGGAGCGAGCCCCGGAAGCTGAGAGGTTTTAGCATTTTCATTTTAAAATGGGGGTGCACATGCACCAAATTCACCCCCTCCCCTGGATACGGGCTTGCATTTGTTGTCTGTTAATGCATTTCCGTGAGGTCTGTAGTTAGCTATGTCAAATCTACTACAAATTATTTGTGTCAATAGTTTGTGTGGCGGTCTGCAGTAAGTTGTACACAACAAGTGCATAATGTACCAGAGAGAAACAATATTATTATCTCATTGTCATTCGTTTTCTGTTATCTAAAATAGTTTCTAAGCTGTATGCATTTGCGTTTTAAAAAAATAATTAAATCCTTTGAGGTATTTGTGCGCACTGCAAGACAATTAGTTTTGCTTTTCCTTTTGTTTCTCCGTGTTTTTATGTATATCGCAAGTACTTTCTAATAACATAAAACATACAAAGTTAAGATTTACTTTTTATAATAAGACAAGTTGTTACTTAAAATGATGTGAAATGGTGTCAACCTTTGTTTTTAGAAAATACATTTCATTGAGATTTATGTGATTTACATTCTAAAATTGGCAATTGAAATTGATATCTTGTTTTAGTCCTGAGTTATTCTTTGACTACCATTTAGGTACATGTTATCTATGAATATAATGCTCGTAGAAGACAAAATTTCACACGACTTGAAATACCAATATCATGAATCTCCGATACAAATATGCAACCTTGGATAATCATTGACTGATCTTACAATTGTAAGGCGACCATGCACTATTTGTTACCGAGTGGGACCGGTGCAAACATGATGACAGACCACATTGTTATGACAAACAGAGGTGGGATAATTATTTTGTGTGTGTATGAAGTTTGGATGGACATTTAGTTCTGTTAGGTTTTTGCCCCCCCCCCCACCCCCCCCCCCCCCCCCCCCCCCCCAATCCACAGAATTATAAAATGAACTTTTTCAAACATTCAACATAAAGATTTCAATCATCAGGATTCATAACATAACAAGCAAAATATATAAATAAATTAAAGTTTCGTTTTATTCAACAACAAAATATCTCCCCTCCCCAAAATGACCTAGTGCTCAATATTACTACCTTCCTCCCCTTCATGTATGGCTTTAATACTATTTAAGAAGACTTAAGACAGGATTTATTCTCCGTTCAGGATCTCTAAATTGCAATTAAAAAATTTTGATGTTTTGCACAATAAGTTGATATCATTTTAAAAAATGTATCTATTAACAGCAAACTAACTACTCAATTGATGACAAACGGGACGATTTCAGCTTCTCATCTAAAATTCCCATTATTTATTGTGCAACTATTCCATCACACCTGCATATGTGTGGTTATGTCTCTTCAATTTGTTGATACGCAAGAGCTTGTTCTGCGTATGATGCAGTTTTTGATCATACAAGCTCTTACAAACAGGTTGTTGTTGCAGGGGTTTAACAGTTCACGATTTAAAACAGCATTTCGTAAATTTCTATAGTTCTTTATAACAATTTGTTTACCAGTATGACCTTACTATTGAGCCCAAATCTGTCTGTGTTTCATAGCCATGTTAAGCCGTTTTTCACATCTGATTTGACTACGGATTGTTCCATTTACCTACTCAGTCACATGGGCTCACGGTGGTGTGTAAACGGTCAAAAAAGGGGATGCTCCAACTCCTCCTAGGCACCTGATCCACCTCTTGGTTGTGTCCAGGGGTCCGTGATTGGCCTAACTCTTGTTTTTGTTATTCTTTTGGGACTTACGAGATTGTTCTTGTTCGTTATATTGCCTAGACTTGATAAATTTTATAAGGTTTATGTTGTCTAACATTTTCCAATTTGCTTATTTGATATGAACAAATTCAGTATTAATAATCAACCAAATACTGTCTTGGAAAATGAGTTCAAAAAGTTGTTAATTTGTGATGGGGACAATATCAGCTTTTTAAATTCAAATATACATATGATACTGCTTTTTTAAAAGATGTTTTGTGTGGGGACACCACACTTTTTTTTTAAAATTGAATTTCAAATGCCCGTTTCCAACATACGAGGGTGTTCCGTAACAAGTTCGTGGACCAACCTTGATAAAAACTGACAACCTTGATAAAGTATATGAAACTAACATTTTTCGTAAATTCATGTTTCATTTGATTAATATGCAAATTTTCATAACAACAAAGCGCATTAGTTATAATTCTATCAAATTACAAAAAAAGACACAAAACTTCATACCCGGAGCAGTAAAATGAAAAATCCTTGACGTTATCCAACGTTAAACGCTTTAAAGACAATTAACTTTCGCCCAACCGTATCACCGTGAAACTCAACACGCACATTTCTTATGTCGCTTTAACAATTGATGAAAATGTGTAAACCTGTTATGGTTTCAACGTAATTCATATATAGACATTGGATAAAATTTTCAGGGACCAAAATCTTTGAAAATTCTACCATTTTTCAGCATTCGATAACTGTTTGTCGCCATTCACTGTCAAGCACGTCACGAAGTTTTCATTTTTGCAGCACTGCAATCTCGTAAAGTTGGACAGATGTCAGTCAAAGGAAAAGGTCAATGTTCCTGTTGATATTCAAGCCAACAGTAAAAGCCACTCCCAAGACAAATAGATGAGCATTGTACTATTGTGTAAAAAATTAATAAAAAGGCTCTCCATAAATCTGCCAAGTTTTACAGAAAATGTTCGTCCTAACAAGTTGTAGGGCTTACAATGCTTATGGAGAACAGTGAATTTATAAGAACTCGGGTATTAATATCGATCAGTTCCATTGGCAAATACTATTGAAACAGTGACCATAAATAGTTCAAGAGCTTACTGGATTTTCTTTAAACAATGATGATCGGGAATTGGATGCAAATTGTGATGGTTTTGCGAAATTGCATTAGATGATAATGTTAACAAGGGAATGCCGAACGCTTGTTGATGAGCAGATATTATACTAACAAACATTTACATTTTTGCCACCAGGGTGAAAATCAGCGGGCCATTGAGATATGAAGATAAAGAGCTGAATATTTATGTTTCCAAACCATATTTTTGTGAAAGAAGGATAGAAAATGATGAAGAACAATATCAGTTCATTATAGTGATATTCAGATTAAAAGCAAGTTTCTGACCAGGTTAATTTGGCCTTGAGAAGGTGCAAAACAGAAGGAAAGAAAATCACTGCAGACCAGCCTTAAATCCAGCTACCGCAGAAAAAGATCGTTTAAACTTAATGGAAGGGTATTACATATTTCGAACTTTAAGAATTCCCCTGCCACCTGTCTTTCAAAAAAGAAAGTGTATTTGCAATTGATAAGACAACTAGGTCTTTCCAAATGTTTTATTTCACTTTCATCAGCTGTTACCCGATGGATTGATTTGCTGGAAAACACTGTCTGCTCTTAAATGGCAAAACTCTCTCTGATGAAGAGGTAAGAAAATCTCGACTGGAATGCAAAATTAACATTAGTTAAAGAAGATTCCTGTTACATGTGCTAAGATTTTTTAACAACAGGTACAGATTGTTATTGATATGGTTCTTGAAAAAGTCATCATAATCCTCTTGGGATTTTAACAGATGTGTTTCGACGTGTAGATTCCAAAACAGAGGTTCTCCTCATATTCAACATGCTTGTATGGACAAGTGATGCACCAAAGTACAAGGAAAATCAAGAATGAAGAAATTGAAGCCATATGTTGACAGTATATTACTCTGATTTGTCTGGAAAGGGATCCTCAAATGAAAACCTTGGTAAACCTTCAGGTTTCACAAGCATTTCTAAAACATGCAAGAAAGGAGGAAAAATTTTGTCGATTTGGATTTCCTTTACCACCACTACCTAAAAAATGCTGCTTGAGCCGTTGGATGCTGATGTCAATGAATATGCGAAAAAAAATATTCAGACATTCAGGGAAAAAAAATGATGAATACAAAGATTGGCGTTGCCGATTTAGGACTATCGGTCATTTTTGCAAAATGTTCATTGGATGTCAGAAGATGAGTATTATTAAATGCATCTAGATCTTCTTTTAAAAGGTCCAAAAATGTTCTCAAAAGAAAACCCATCGAGATGAGAGTCAATTACTACAACCAGCATTACTATAGGCATGGAATGCTAATTTGGATATTCCAGTTTGTTCTTGATCCTTATGCATGTGCAGGATATATTGTAACCTACATAAGCAAATCACAGAGAGGGCTCAGTGGCAATGCTTGATAAAGCATCTAAAAGAAGCTTGCAGAAGGAACATGATCTAAACGTCAAGTTCGACATATTTGGAAACAAGTTCCTTAATTTTGTTGAGGTAGTGGCGCCAAAGAAGCAAGTTGTTTTGATTTTGCAAATGGCCTCTAACTCAAGCCAGCAGAGAGAAGTTGTGTTTAATCAACACGTCACGTCCTGAAGACCGAGTGTTTTATTGGGAAAAGTCCAGATGATTATTGAACCAATTTGCCCAAACGATTCAACTGATATCAAATATGATGGCATGATACAAAGATAATGAAGAAGACCAAAACAATTAGAACACTGGTGTTTAGCAGAATGTTGTGTCTGAATTGGAAGTTACCTTTCCAAAAGAGATGGATAAAGAATTCCATGATGACGAGAAATGAATGATATATCCTAGAGAAACTTGTCGAAACTTTGTCTCCGATTCAGACAAATCTGATCCAAAATCCTTTTTTCTGATGCAGATGTTGTATTAGCCATTTGAAAAATGCGAATTAAAATTTAAGAGGAAGAAAACAAACGGTCATTAGATACGTTGGATACAGCTGTAAAACAATTCTGAGGAGTATTACAGAGAAGGATTTTTTTGTATTTGCCTTGGGAAATGAGGGAAATTTGATCTTCTGGGAGGCTTTCAAACTATAAGAACATTATCGACAAAAAGTCCATCATACAAATGAAGCAGAGACAATTGAACATTTTGTTGAGGAATTGGAACAAGCAAGGCTTCCAAGCTGAGGAAGATCTTTGATAATCTGGAAACAGTAGCACCAAATACAGAAATGTAGAGGCTGAGGATTTAGAAATTAGATCCAATTCCATCAGAGGAATTTGCTCACTTTAATTCCAGATTACAGCCACAACAAAATTATGAATAGGACTAGATCTGGGTTTTCATCGAAGGTCTCCGAAGTTAGAAATGAGTGCCTGTGCGCATTTCCAAGATTCAAGAAATATTATGGTTTATTTGCAGTGCTTGGAATACAAAGGCAAGAGGAATTTATAACCATGTTGTATCCTGGATAGCAGAAAATGAAACATTGTATGCTTTCTACTTGGTGGTGCAGAGTGCAGGGAAATCTGTTGTCATTGATGCTATTTCCAAACATTACATAGATACTGTATTCCCAAGATGGTTGAAAATCCAGATGATATCAGAATAATTGCTATGGCATTCCACAGGAAAAGCTGCATATGAATATTAAGAGCAACTATTGCATCAGCATTTCACAGGGAAAATGTACCAGAAACCAACAGAACATGGGTGCTGATGAATGAACTTCTCCGGACAAAGTACAGAGGAAAACTCTCTGTTGTAATTATCGATGAAATTTCAATTGGTTGCGAAAAACAATATGATGACCTTCTTGAATCGAAGACTCCAAGCATCTCCAACATGACACGGACTTTGTTTACATAGCGGCGAATTGGATGTGCTGTATCTCACTTGTTATACATGCACAGATCTTCTGTACTGTAATTAAGAAGGAGAGACGGAGAGAGAGAGAGAGAGAGGAGAGAGGAGAGAGAGAGAGAGAGAGGAGCGAGAGAGAGTAGAGAGAGAGAGAGAGATCAGAGAGAGAGATAGAGACAGAGAGAGAGGAGAGAGAGGTGTTTGCAGGACAAAAGGAGTGCTATTACATAGTAAACGGATAGAAAGTCACAGGACATAAAGTCACAATGATATTTGATCAGATGGGGTAAAAAGTCACAAGCCAAAAAAGTCACAAAATTACTTTTAATCAGGAAGAACAAAATCTCACTGGGAAATAACTTCACAAGCCAACAGAATGCATGGAGTTGTTTATATAGCAATTATTAGCATGACATTTACCTTGCTATTTTTTAGGATGATAATCTGGAGTGTCAGCAGCATAAATAAAAATCATTATTTTCTGATTTATCATTTTTTTTATCCCGTGACATTTTGTCATACATTCATGAAATTTCTAATTGTGACCTTTTTGTCTGTGACTTTTGTCGTGTGACTTTTTTGTCTTGTGACTTTTGTTTTGTCCTGTGAAATTTTGTCCCACTTTTGCAAAATTTTCGATTTTGACTTTTTGTCCATGGTCATTTTGTCCATGACTTCAACCTCTTGCAATATTGAATTTTATTGATAACCTCAGTATTGCTGATAAATTTGCCAAAAAAAAAAAAAAAAAAAAATTACATGATGCCGAATCACGTGATCAGTATTAATATGCAACATGATAGTCCTGAATATGTTTTCTTAAGCCCATCAAATGAAGACCAGGCCCTATCAAAGGGGAAATAATCATGACATTGCAAAAATTAATTGACATGACTATAGTAGATCAAATTATATCTCTGAACTATTTAAGATGGAGCTTTCATTATATGCTATGGCAAGCATCTTTCATTTTTAACATGACCCTTGGCTTTACCCAAAACAGCAAGTTGGTGTTGGTACAGTACATGTATTGGGGTTGAGGCATTACCTTGTTATATTAAATCATTTTTCAGTTATGTGTTTATCCTTTGCAACACATATTGGGGTGAAAATAATTGATAATTTTTTTTTGAAATCATCACAGATGAACCAGGACCAAGGTCACTCATGTGAGCGATGTGGTCCATGGGCCTTTTGTTTCGTTTGCTAACAGCGCGTTAACTGTGCGCTCTATATGCATTTACCTTGCACTCTGCGTTACATTTTCACCGTTGATGAAATGCAACATATAATTCACATAAATTTGTGCAACTGCTAGCGTCCAGCATTCACAAAGTGTTTACCGTGCGATTTGTGTTCAGCATTCTAACCCAGTTGTATGAAAGTTCGTTAAGTTTAATTGACAGTTAACGTGTAGATAATACTATGAAGATATGTGAATCCATGGGAAGTTAACCGTCGGTTTATATTAAGCTGCTTTCCTACTACTGGGAGTAGTATTTTATCGGAACTGAATGGATTAAACTTCCTGCATGTCTTATCTTAATCTTAAATCTTTCTCCGCGCCAGAAGTCGCATATTAAGCCTCCACCTGTTAGTCCGAATTCTTTCCTGTTCTTGTTCGCTGCTGTATCTGGTCCATGTTCCAACTTGTCCATTCTTGTTGGTTTCTTTTTTCTCCATTGTGTTTCTCCATGCTGTCTTTCGGCCTGCCTCTAGCTCTTTCCCCTTCTGGAATCCATCGGAGTGCTACATTACTGTTGTTATCCCTTTCCCGTCTTACAATGTGTCATATTCATGTCCATCTTATCCTTCTTATTTCACAACTAATGTTTATGGTGTTGGCAATTCCCTGCATGTAGAGAGGCGAGAATAACGTTTGTAAACCATGCTATATCAATACATGATTGATGATAATGACAATCAATGAATGTTATATTGTCAGCATTAAGCAAGAATTTCATTTATTCGGTGTAAACAATTTTGGAAAAACATAAATTTGACTTTTATGAACGTTTATAAATACAAGTAAATGATTTCAGGTTTATCCATGGATGAAGCAGACGTCAAACAGAAAAGTGTATTAACTGAGCGTGATCTTTCAAAGTTTAACAAAATGATTGGAAAGGACATGGAACTAATTGCGACCTGCTTGGGATTATCTCAAACGGAGATAGATATATTAAAAATGGACAATCCCGGTTCTACGAAAACGCAGGTACACAAAATCCTTCTCACGTGGAAAAGCAATCTGGGTCATGCTGCAACATTGGAAAGGTTAGGGAAATCCTTGCGTGACGCAGAAAGAGACACTGGCGCGAGCGTGGATTGGAAGGTGTTTAAGCGAGCAAAAAAGGCTATTTTGAAGAAATGCAAATAAACATTATGCAGTCTAGAAACACTAGCATGCAGTGGCGGATCTGTGTCTGTAAATATTTTTATGAGGATCAATTTAAGAATCAATCAAAGCAAATTGCTATGATTAATTCATGTACATAACGTATATTTGCAGGACCGTAACCAGGATTTTCCACTGCGGGGTGCACAATACTATAAGACAAGGGGTCTGGGTACCGTTTTAGTCCCCCCCCCCCGTTGTTCCAAGGTTAACTCTGGTAGAGGGCCCAGAAGCTGAGAAATTTTAGCATTTTCATTGGGTCTGGAGGCCCCCAGCGGGTCCTGGTAGAGGGTCCAGGGAGCGAAGCCCCGGGAAGCTGAGAGGTTTTAGCATTTTCATTTTAAAATGGGGGGTGCACATGCACCAATTGCACCCCCTCCCCTGGTTACGGGCTTGATTTGTTTTGTTAATGCATCCGTGAGTCTGTAGTTAGCTAATGTCAATCTACTACAAATTATTGTGTCAATAGTTTGTGTGGCGGTGTGCAGTAAGTTGTACACAACAAGTGCAATAATGTACCAGAGAGAAACAATATTATTATCTCATTGTCATCGTTTCTGTTATCTAAATAGTTTCTAAGCTGTATGCATTTGCGTTTTAAAAAATAATTAAATCCTTTGAGGTATTTGTGCGCACTGCAAGACAAATTAGTTTGCTTTCCTTTATGTTTCTCCGTGTTTTATGTATATCGCAAAGTGACTTCTAATAACATAAAACATACAAAGTTAAGATTACTTTTTATAATAAGACAAGTTGTTACTAAAATGATGTGTAAATGGTGTCAACCTTGTTTAGAAAATACATTTCATTTAGATTTATGTGATTTATCATTTCTAAAATGCAAGATTGAAAATTGATATCTTGGTTAGTCCTGAGTTATTCTTGACTACATTTAGGTACATGTATATCTATGAATATAATGCTCGTAGAAGACAAAATTTCGATCACGACTTGAAATACCAATATATGATCTCCGATACAAATATGCAACCTTGGATATCATTGACTGATCTTACATGTAAGGGACCATGCACTATTTGTTACCAGAGTGGGACCGGTGCAAAACATGATGG
>CAJDSM010060004.1:22509-41441 GCA_903981925.1 Ostrea lurida | reverse complement strand
CCCCCTTTACGTCCTGTAACAGTCACGCGGGGATTCCCACCGTCCTTAAGTGTTACCGTCACTGTCTGCGTCACCATGACGTATTCTACCTGATAAGTCATGACTCCGTAATGGACACGTGTTACTGTTGTAGGTCCGCGCCGGGAAAAGAGGATATTTTCACCACAGGGGAAGGATTGCAGTCATACATCACAGGTGAGTACATGCACCGCACACGGGAAACGTTTGGCATCGTCTAACAATCTTGCATCTGCATAGAGTAATTTTGTCCTGTTTCGAATTGCCTATAATTGGTTTGCTCATTTTTAATATACATGCAGTGTAATATTATATAGAAATCAAAAGGTGAATATAAAGAAGTGATCAATCTCATTAAAGGAGCATGGACACGTTTTGAACTAAAACTGTTCAAATTTTAGATTGCCAATTTTGATGTTTAAAATGCTTAATCAAGTTATTTCTAGTGGTCAGTAAGATACAGCCCTCACATATATTCGCTATGTAAACAAGGCTCGAACCCTTGTTTATGTTTAGCATAAAGATTGCTTCTTAGAAATATGATGTTTAAAACAATATGAGGAGTTGAGAACACTAGGCACTGTTTAATATATATTTAGATTGAACTTCTAATTGAAAAAAAAATCTGCTTTAAATGAACGTGTTCAGTACATATTACCAATAATATGTAAGCAAAATCATGGCTCGGGCTTGTGTTTTCATATAACAAAGAATTGTAAGTGCCGTATCTCACTTGGAATGTCAAACAGATGACGTCAAATTTTTCCTGACCATTAGAAAATACCTTAGCAAGCATTGTAAAACATTAAATTAGCAATCTAAAATTGAACATTGTTTAGTTCAAAACGTGTCCATAGCCCTTTTAATACTACAAAGATTAAAATCAACACTTTGGCAAACACGGACCTCTGGGTATACCAGATATAGGATAAGGTGCCTAAGATGAGGAAATATATCCTGCCAATCGGTCACGCCCGATCCTGGTCGGGTAATCTGTGCATAAAGAAAGACTTAACGCAAGATATGACACTTAGACCCAATGCCAGTTGGTAATTTCACAAGGCAAAAAATCGTCAAAAATAATAATGAAAGCCCATGTCTAAGATTACATTCAGCCATTTTATTGTTACAGTGTTTTTTCTCATTTCAAAATTTCAAGTATAACCTAATCTAATTCCATTAAAATGTACTTTATAAGTCTGTTAAACCACAATCCGTAATTTGATTGAATGATGTCTGATGTATTTCATTATAGCAATGCCAGACCGTGGTTTAAATGCTAATTTTGATTACGGACTACATCGCTGTCCTTAGCGCAGCATGTTTGTCTGATCAACAGGAATGCTTTTTCCTCTTAGACATATATGATATGTCCAGTTTACGTGGCTATTAACTTTTGATGTTCTTACTTTTCATTTAATCCCAACTTTTCGAAAGAAACAGGTAGTGAAGAAATGAGAGTGAGGTCAAAATCGAGTTGCTCAACGGTTTATGACACCAATGGCCAGATTTCGTTTTTATGCCTTACTCCTACTTCTGTTTTAGGAATCAGGAGATTGATACAGTAACTATTTCTTATCTTCACTTTTTCAAGGTTTCTTTTCTTCTTCTTTTTTTTTTGCGGGAACGTAGCACATCTCAAATTGTTTCAGTAGTTACGTCATTGCCGGGGTTTGAAACATCGACATTGCTAAATTTGAGTTTTGTGTTATCAATTGTACGGTCACGATGTATTGGTGTATATTTTTCTTAGTTTTTGCAAATATTAAAATTGGTTATATAGAACGCCATATTCTATTTAGGACTTACGAGATTGATCACTGTTCATTATATTTGCCTTTGCATACAACTACATCTCTTGCATCTTTCTCACAAAATAAATGCGCATGTAGATGAGAGTATATAACTTGTGGGTTTTTTTTACTCTCTTGCTTAATATAGGTCATTGCCCAGCGGACTATGACGACATTCAGTATGGAGGACACAGAATCTGCCTTAAGTACGTGGAGTCATCGGAGAAATATCAAGATGCTGTGGCGATCTGTTCTAGAGAAGGTGGTGACGTCATCCGTCTTGACTCGAAAGACAAACACAATATTCTCAGATCCTTCGTTGGTACGCCACATTCATGACCTACTGACGTTAGAGGGTATATGTAGGAATTAATATTATCATACTGTGAACGAAGTGGGTCATTGGAGACAATTTTAAGCTATATTGAAGTTGCTCAATAAATATAATTTTCCTTTATTTATTAGTGTAATAACGACAAATGTAACTTCAATTACACTAAACACATCTTGCTGCTTTTTATATTTAGAAGGTGAACGTACGCTCTCCGCGGTGGAAGTGTGGGTTCAAGGCGTAGAAGACAACGGCACGTGGAGATACCACGACGGGTCAGAGTTCACGTATACATGTCTCACCGGGGATAGCGATAATCCCGCGGAAATCTACATGCGAGCGAGAAGTCAAGCAAATTACAATTGTAACGACGCTGGGGATTGGCGGAGTGCCTTCTACGTCTGTGAGATGTACGTTTCTCACGTGGGGTTTCCAAATCCGTCCTTTACCTGAAACTTGTATACACTGGATTTGATACCAAGCACTATACGATGATTGGAATTCTACAATATTCCACGCTAGGGACTGATCATATCTTCTGTACATGTTAAACTGTTAGCAAGATCATTCTATGTCGATATTGAATAAATGTAGATCACAGTAAGAGATTTTATAGTGCAAGTATTATACTGAAGTGTATTTTTGCTGTTTTGTTTGATTTGTTACTGTCATGGATACAAATATAACTTGATCGAAGAAAATGTGCAAAAATAATACCTTGATAAACAATTTGCAGAGCTCACGGAAGGTATCTGGATCACTTTGAGTTAAATGACAGGAAACACAAACAACTCCTAGGGGAATGGGGAATTTCGTTCGAACAAATATTAGGAAAAGGAAAGCAAAGGCCATGTCAGTAGGGATATGGCAGCCCTTAAAATATCGTAGCCAAGGGTAGGTTTTTCAGCCGACAAAAAGACAGGTAGGTCAAAACTAAATGTGCATAATCACTGAGTACAGGGGCATTTAAAAATAAATTGCTTGTCCGAACTTAAAACCTCTTAGTCTGGGATACATTTAAGTGGTGTTCGATACTTTGATTCAATCTTACAAACATTTTTGATACCATAGCGGTGTTAGAGTATTGTGCAATATTTTGAATTTTAAATATAATTACCTCTTCATTTTAAAATAGTTGATAATAAACTTTGTAAAAAAAAAATAAGAAAAAATGCACAGTACCAAAAAAAAATACGTGACGAGTGCAACAACATTTTCAGGGCATTATCTGAACATTGAGAAGGATGCACTATTTATTATTGTTTGCATAAAGGACAATGATATTTTACATAGGTTAAATGATATTTAAATTCCACAACAATTGCTTCAGATTACATATTGACGGCCAATTGGCTTTAACCCCAAGCGAAAACATAAATAGAGAGGATCGAGCTGAACATTGTCCTCCATCATCGTGAGCCTTGTTTAAAAGTAAATGACAGACTGGTGGTATCCTGGTCGTGTTGGCGACATTGTAGTTTGAATGTTATGTCAAAATATTTCCCAATGTCCTTTATGCGGATTCCGGGAGATCATTTAAAATGAAATATCAACCTTTCCATCTTTGTTGATGTTGCCTCCGAAATACTGGAAAATATCTAGTCGGCAATCACGGACAAGTTTTTGAGGCTCGATGAATATTCCTCGATTTCCCTTTTCTCTTAACCTCTGACCCAAACTCGCACCTGGTTCCGCCGCGAACGTAGTCTGTACAGTGTGTTGCCGGGACAGTGTTAAATTCCATCTTTAATGTTTCTGATGTAGATCTGATCGCAGAGTAAACGGCGATAAATGTCATCATGTGGGAATTTGGCGATTATCTCGAATTCTGAATTACTCCCACCAGAAACTGCAATGAAATACATTGGCTTAAATTAAAATATATTCTCAAATACATGTATTTGTTTTTGTAACGGGTAGAGAGGGCTGAAAGCTAGAGTTCAAAGTGTGCCATGAACTGGTGAAAACCTAAACGAAAGCATAAAAAGGCGAAGATAATAAACAGTGGTCAATTCGTAAGTCTCAAACAGATTACAAAACAGACTTGGGCAAATACTGACACCCTAGATAAAGCAGAGGAGAGGTCAGGTGCCTAGAAGGAGCAAACATCCACTTTCAAACATAGGTAGTGATTTTTGTTTCCGAAAAATCCAGGTTTGGAAATTGAAATCACGAATATTTTATAGTAAATCCGGTGTCTTAGCAAGTGCTGCACGTTAAGAATCCCTCACTACTACGGACCCTGAAACACAATCCACGGTCTAAAATTAGGGTACTTTGACTATAGGTAGTGACATATCACGGCGGTGTGACTGATCGACAGGGGATGCTTACTCTCCCAGACACCTGATCCTACCTGTGGTGTGTTCAGGGGTGAGTGTTTGACCAACTCTTTTTATCATGTTTGGGACGAAAAATTTGATCACTGTTCGTTATCTTTG
The DNA here is from genome assembly GCA_903981925.1 of Ostrea lurida. Lineage (NCBI taxonomy): Eukaryota > Metazoa > Mollusca > Bivalvia > Ostreida > Ostreidae > Ostrea > Ostrea lurida. The sequence goes on along the minus strand of CAJDSM010060004.1, from coordinate 36,858 downwards.
TCTCTATAATCAATACGAATATATGTTGTAGCTTGTCTTCCGTTTGCGTCAATCAGAACATTAGAGTATTGAGTGGTCAGCAAAATGAAGGAATCTTTAATATCTCAAAAGCCAGTCATGACACGAACCTCCGGTTGTTTTGTTTCGTTTTGGTTTATTTAAAAGGTCATATCTGAAATGCACGTGATTCTTTATTCTAAACGGATGGAACAATCTTTACATATGCCCACGTCTTTAGATTTGACGCGACATGACATGAAGCAGGAAGCGACGTTTTGAACCGGCTATATGAGCGAATAATTATCTAATGGGCGTAAAAAAAAACCTCTGTGACTTCTGCCAACATCATGAAATCATAATATCATGAATCAATGCTTACATCAGCTATCGACATAACAAAATTCTTATGAAGGGACATCTGTTTAGTGATAAAATATAGGATTAGTATTCTATTTTAATTAAAGGATTTATCGATCTGTATAACTCTTTCATTCTATCACAAACAAAATAGAAGCGTGGGACACTTTTATGTTTTTGTTTGTGAGTAAAATGGCCAGGGTCATCACATTCATAAATTCTTCAAAATGAATGTTTGATTTGATAGTTCCTAAATCGTTCACTGTATTACCACAATTCAAAATATTGTGAATAAGTTTCTGTACATTATATCATTTGCTTTTGAAAGGGGATGGGAAGCAGAAGAGTATGTCCCCACACACAAACACACACCTCAGTGTTTTTAGAAGTTTGCCCCCTCCCCACATTTTAGTATTTTATTAGAAAGTTTCCTCTAATAGTTTTAATTATTTTTTCTAATTAACCTTTATATTTTGCTAGTCACATTATTTATTCATTTGTCCCCCCCCCCCACAAACACATACATTCGAAAACAGTCCTACGACTTATGAACCACTTCAGAAAGGCATTTTATCTCAAACGCGTAGGCCACCTGGCAAACTAAATCCGTTATAACACAATATTATTTATGTGCTGTCAATTTTTTTTTTTTAAAATGTGACTGTTGAAACCCTGCAAACATAAACACTCTAACCGAATCACGGCGTATGAATACACAACTTATATGAACTACATATACATCTGTACTTGTATGATTTGTAATGAAATAGAAAAATAATGAAGTTTATAAAAGAATGGTGAGCCTTTCATGCCTAATTTCAAAAGTATAGTTTGGAAGATAAGTTAATCCAAATGCACCTATATTTTACAATTTAGTAAGTACAACGGCTGATGTTAATCGGCTCTTCATTTATTACGCACAGTCCAAGGGTTTTGAAGGCCCAAAATTTGAATAAAAAATGATAAAATCTAACATTTATATAATATAAATTGAGGATTTAATATAAGGCATTGATTCTTCTTTTTGGATATCGTTTGGTGGTATAACAGCACCTCTGGCGGCAACAAATTAATCACCTGGCGCTAAACGCGCGGTAATTCAATTTGTTGGCACGGCCAGGTGCTGTTATAACCAAACGACATCCAAAAGAAGAATTCAATACTTAAATTATACACGAGTAGCCCTTGGATATCGAATTGAGAGACATACACATCATAATGCAGGTGATGATAAATATGCTACAATACATGTACTATGGGAAGTTGGTCGGATAAAGAAGATTGAATGATCCCATTATGTCATAAGCTGTTGGGAGTTTGACATTATCATTTACATGAGTGTTATTAATCGTGTATAAAACATCATCTAGGCTACTGAATAAACTCAGCACATGGTCAACTCTTAAACCATTTCTATGAAAAGAACATTATTTTTCAAATTTTTAACGGGCAGTGGTTTTTTTTTTTACTGCTTGTCAATAAGTAGCGCAAGATGAACGCACAGAAGTGCATGGTGAACGCACGCCTGAGCAATACAAAACATGGTAAAGTAGAACATTTTCCAGGCCTTGTATACATTAATTAATATGCAGATCGCGTTAATGCCAATGCTCAGTGCTTGGAGCGATACGAAACTCAGCTGCATTGAAACTGTTATCCATCTCTGATTCGTCATAGTTTCAGTAAATAGTATGCCCAACGGATAAATTTCATTTCCTAAACAACGTAAACAATTTTGGTGAGTTCAGACCTTAGAATGCTTTAAATAGCATCAATCCAAGTTGTCTCCAGGTTATCAATTTTCCAAAACTTGAAGTACATCACTATCGCTGTAATGAGGACACCAGTTGGGAAACAATAATATTTTTTTTTATCTAAAATAGAGAAATACGTGCTAATTTTATTGAAGTAATTACCCTTTTCGGATCGATGTTCCTTGGTATCGCTCTTTAAAAATCGGAAGGACCAACAAAGCGCCCATGTAAGTTCCGTGAACTCTCGTCCTCCTCGTGGATCGACAATATTCAGAAACAAAGGCTGTATCTACCTCTTCCTGATGAGCGTATTGTTCTCCATTGACCTGTAAATTACAATGAAAATGAAATATTTACGAACTCTTTTTCCTGCCTTAATAGTCGAATGACCGCCTGGTGCGAAATAAGTAGAAACTTGATCTTGAATGGACTCATTCATTATGAGCTCTCAACATGTATAAACATCGAATAATTAAATAAATCCCATGTAAAATAGACAATAATGAGAAGGGCACAAAGCGCGGGCTATTGCATCTCAGAATGGGATCAGGTGTGTGGGAAGGAGTAAGCAACTGTGCTGACCGGTCTCAGTAAGCCCATGGTAATATAGTCAAGAACATGAAGAAAAAAAATATGTTGTTTAAGTGATAAAAAGCCATATCTAAAAAATAATAGACTTACGGCAGTAAACCCTGAGTGAACTGCAAAAGTGATGTTCGTCACCAGGACAAAACTTGAATAGTAAACCTTCAACCGCCATTGTAAATTAACTTGCGCGATGTAAACAGAACTGGCGTTTGAAACGCTGATTTAAACCTTGGTTAACATTTTATACCATCAAGTAAATTATTATTAATAACTGTCCATATCGTCAAATTATCTTAATGGTCCATTATCAGTTGTTACGCGCCAATTTCACAGTGGCCGGAAAAGGTCGAATGCAAATCCTCCCACCAGATTTTGGAAATCATTAAGTACTAGTGGACCAAACTATGGTGAAAAGCACCGAAAAGCAATCTTTCAGCCTTCGCTTTTCACACAGTAAAGTGAGGAATGCTATTTCTGTATTTTTCAGTGTTTAGACTCTAGTTATTATGAATGGCAGTGAATAATATCCGTTCGGGATTTCTCTTTCTAATTCAATATCTCTGTCTTATATAATCAAACGCAAAACTAGCATGTAGCTTCTTCGTTGGATAATATACAATTTTTGGTAGATCGCCGATTGCAAATTAGCATTATTATGAACTTTGGTTAAGTGTTCTCCCTTTTATTGAAAATGGATGTTATATGGAGGTTACATGTATTTGAGTTACGTACTTCCGTATCAAATGCTTTTGTGCTGAAAGATACGAATCCCCAATTAAGGCACTTAGACAAACAACAGGTACACACACGGAATATTCACACATGTAATTGGTGTTATTTAAAAGACTCAAATAAAATATCGCAACTGTTTCCTCACGGCTTTGCTGCTTCTAGGTGTAGCTTATCTATGGTCAATTGTTTATTTAACCTAGAATTCTAACATGAGCAAGAAATCACGCTGCAGCGTATACCTTTAGTAATACACAGGGGTGTCACAGGGATGTAGGGTTTATGTAGTCAAAGTGTTTTGGTATAAATCGGTGGTAATCCCTAACAGTAGGCCGACGACAAAGTCTACACTCCTTCACTCTTTTGATTTCAAAATTGCCTCAAATTAACAAATAAAGGGAAAAAACTTATTATACATGTAAACAATGATCAGTACAAGAGATACATTTTAGATTTAATTTGTTTATTATTGTGTGATGTATTTCACTTCATCCATTATGGGCTATAATTAATTTAAAAAAAAAAAACAAACTTCTTTCTGGGGTAGCTGAAGAACATAGGCGCCCTCGGGTGTTAGCTTACTAAGACTGCTAATTTGTGATGTTCCCTGCTTTATGAACTTTATATTGTTCGTTTACTAGAATATTCTAAATAAAAAGTTTGAAATATTTTAAGTCTCGCAAGTTTAATGATCCTAACCGTCCCTCGTATGTGAATACTGAACTGTATCCTATCTCTGTTACGTTGAACACCAAACATGCGATAACAGTAAAACATATAAATTAAAATAATGAAATCAATGTGAGCAAATTTTCCTTTTCGGAGCGAACCCCTTTAGTCTCGCCTCTTTAAATCGGAAGGACAGCAAAAATCGTCCTTGGTAATGGTGACCTTCGTCCTCCTCAATTGAACAAAGGTTGTTTCTTACCCATTCGTAATGTCCCGTATAATGTCCATTGTCTGTAAAGTATTTGAAAATAAAAAACAACTGTTAAACGATTCTCGTTTTCTTCCCAACTGTAATAGGTGATGAAATTGCATAAGCAGGACAAAATAGAAGAATTCCTCGAAGGTTGTTTTGATCTGGAACTCTTAATGTCTTATAGTTAAATCTCATACATTAACAATTTTGATGCATAAGATGCGCATTTTGAAAAAAGTAGTATCCTCCAGTAATGCTCATAACCGAAATGTTGGAAAATCCGAAACGTGTAAGTTAAAGGACAATGGAGTACGAAACACTAAGCCAATACATCGAAGGATCAGAACTACTGCCCGAGGGAGATAATCCTTAATTTTCCAAATAAATTTCTAATTTTTACCAACTGCCAATCTAACAGTCGCAATCAGCAAGGTCTGTGTAAAGATTTGACTATGGAATAACAACCGTTACTTTTATTTCACGAAATCTACAGGGCATGGTGATGACCGGATCAGCAGAGATGCTTACATCCTCCATGACACGCTGAATTTTCCCTTTCGCTTTTGGTCGGATGTCCACCGAGACTGTTACCCTACACTCGATTGTGTATATGTATTTTGGATTATAATTACGTTAAACACGACATGTTAACTTTTCGGCCCTATATGTATAACAAGAGAACGAAATATCTACCAATTTCGTTTTCTAACTCCATATGTGAAAGCGAAATTTATTAATGAGATGTATAATCGGAGGTGGGGTGATATTGTTAGTTTCGTGATATTATATAAACTTCCGGTATTGATTATGTTTTCATCTCAATACACAATGTGTAAAAGCTTTTTCAAAAAACTTACAACCGTTCAATTAGTCGGTGAAAGTATTTGCTTCGAGACCAACGGTGGGGGAGTCCGAGCGGTATTCCAAGACAAAAGGAATATGAAACTTCAAACTTCCGATAATCAAGTCTCAATTCATAAGTGAAAATTGCGAGCTTGCCCATATGAAGATTCTTTTACCAACCGTGATCTCGTGTCACAAACACTATATTACGGCCCTTGACGTCATGTTAATGACTAAATATGTGTGAAGCTTTTCACCTAGAACTGGTGATTTAGAGAAAGACTAAGAAGCAAATTTGATCTGGATGTTTCGTGTGATCAGTGTAGGAAACAAAAACGGTGACAACCACAAATCCTTACCTAGTACGGAAATTAATGAGAAGGACAGAAACGCGGATTCTTGGAGCCTCAAAGATTGGATTATCTTCCTGGGAGAAAGTAATCAGACCCTGACGATAGGTCACAACTGTCGTGATGATGCAGAGTCACAAACCAAAAGTCCACACATGTAGTTGGCTGGGGGTAACAAAGGCATAGAAAATAAATCAACTTTACGCAGTATCCTAGGGGGCCACTGTAAAACAAGTATACACATCGTCCAGGAGAAATCCTGAACTGCAATAATCACCGCCATTGTAAAATATTCCTGTCAATGTAACAAAAGGTGAACGTGGTAAACGCTGAATTAGAAATGTTGGTGCTATCATACAATTTGTTAAATACCTAGTTTAACTGGTCGTGTCATCGTTTAATTTGTGTGGGTTATTATCAGACATTGAGGATCCAGTTCATGGTGGACATAAAGGTCAACTGGCAATCTCTCGCATACTTATGAAAACTATCAAGCATGAGCTCAAAGAGTTCATTATGTGGAAATGTATTCAATGGAAATCCGTTAGTTTCCGCTTGCATCTTAACATAATGTACACGACTATGGTTATTTTCTACATAATATGTACCGCTGCTTGTCGTTTGTTTATATTTTAATCCGAGAAAAGTAGAACATTGTATGATTTTATTAAGTATATCATTACTATATAGTTTGCCATTTCAAGTTTTTACAAAATTGACAATACCTCAAAAGTTGTACGAGTTTTTTGAAAAGTTGACGAACTTTCTATTTCCAACGTATTAAAAGGCCAATATTTTGTGAAGGGGAAAAACGTTTGACTATGTCTGTAGTTTTTTTTTTCTGAAACTTTTACAACAAGTACTACCCCCATGGCATTATTTATACAGAGAAAACCACAAACGCATATTTTATTTATTTTTTATTTATCGTTGGCGGAATATTGGCCGTGGCATATTCTGATTTTTGTGGGAGTGCCATTCAACACAAAACACATTCATGGGCAACCCCACTCAAAATACAAATCAATGCAACATCATCAATCAAGCACCAATCACCATACAATGATTGCATTAAATTTGACCAACCCGTGTAACCGCGGGATGGTTATCTTTATTTATGATTACTTATTTAAGTGTGTAAAGTTATTTGAAGAGTGCTTGTGTAAAATCAACATCAGCATTCAGAGTTTTATTTTACAAAGTTTCACTTGCATGAAAATGCACAATGTCCAGTACAACATCCAGCATACACTCCATTTGGGCCATGTTTCAACATTCAGAGTTCACAATTCAAATTCACATCAATCACCAAGGTTTGTAGGCCTCAGTTGTTGGTGTGCGCAAACGCCACAATGACATAGCGGGACACATCAAACAATGGTTCGCCGTCTCCCACACATGGGGAAGCACCCAAGCAACCGAAACAACCTCCACAGACCAATTCGCGCATTTTCGGAAAAGCCAATGCATCAAGGGATATATACCCGCCCAGTCCAAGAATGAAGAATCAAGCCCCCTTGTTAAAGTGTTGAGGAATGATGGGAAAATTAGGTCATTAAGATTTAAATAGCTCCCAAAAATTTTGGGATCAAAATTGGTAAATATGCACAATCTAAAATACAGATTCCTTGCTACATATCACGTTCCTTGGAATCGGATCTTGTAGTTTCAGGGAGTTTTGCACATAAGGTTTATTAATGAGGATTTAAGCAAATTTCTAAGTTTGAAGGGATAAATCACACCAAAAAAATGGATCAATATTCCCAGGTAAAAAAGCACATGTAACTACAATTCATTTCCTTGCTACGTGTGAAGTTTTTGTCAATCGCGGGTCAGTAAGTTTTCCTGAGGAGTGGCGCTGGACAAGGTTATTTTTTGAGATTTGGACAAATTTCATAAGTTTGAAGGGGTTATGACTCAAAAATAAGGGGTCAAAATTCCTGGTAATATGCACAAACTAAATGAAATGCTTTTCCTGTGAAGTTTTGTCAAAATCGGCTCAGTAGTTTTTCAGAGGAGTTGCCTGAACAAGGTTTATTATGAGGAATTTCAGGCAAATTTGCAAGTTTGAAAGGGTCATAACTCACACAAAAAGGGATCAAAAAAATGCCACAACTACAATATTATGTGCTTGCTACAATAGAGCTATAAACTGATTATATAGAATAAGTGATGGAGGCATAATTGGGCATAACGATATTATTATTAATTATTATTATTTTTTTTTTTGGTTTGGTTTATTTTAATTTAATATTTGCATTGGAAAGAGGGGCACGAAGGGGATGTGCCCCACTACACCTATGCACTTATGCCAGTATTAAACAGCTGGTCTATCACAACTCCCCTTGAAAGTTGAAATGTTAGATCCAACACTTGTTATGACTAGATTAGTGTGGTTAGCTTGCTAGTGAGGTGTTTGAGAGGTCATAAACAACCAGTCACAACTCGTAGTCCACTCTGATGTGACCACGAAATGGTGGGGTCTACACTGCGGCGTAGTCTAAATTGTTCAATCATAGTCTCCAACCAAATAAATTCCTACTTCTTGAGCCCTAATCTTATTACCATGCATATAATTATAAGAAAGCCTTTTGAAATGACTGTGGTGGGCTGAGGCATATATAGTAGAAATGAACTAGAAAGCGTATGTCTACTGCTGGTTTGACAAAATCTGCCTGGATATAGAAAGCTTTTGTAATACCCCCACCCCCCTTTTTTTTCATACAACTTCTGTCAGTAGATTTCAGGCAATTCAAATTCGTTGTCAAGCCAAAAAGCCAATATCAATGTATGCAGAGCTTGTGATTTTAGACTTTTTAAATTGGAAAAACATGCTAAATATGGCTGAATAAATATCTACACAAACAATAGAGACTCGATTCCATGTACATGTGGTATAAATGCTTGTACTGCTTGGATTCCAATGCATAACCGACTTGAAAAGGGGTGGTAAAATCCAGCACTACAGTTCTGTTTGGCTGGCTTCTGAGTGACCCTGGAGAGATTCAAGTCATTCTGGTCTGTCTCAGTGGATGGGTCTGTGTGTGCTGTGTTACATTTAGCCATCTTGGGTGAACTTGTGGCTTACGTGTTAGTAGGGCTCGTGGAATTTCTCATCTCTAAATTTTTTGGGAGGGCATTTTCCTCGTGGAAAGGAACAATAATATGCATTAGATCTATTAAATTTTTTTTTCCATAGAGAGCGAGAGCGTGAATTCCTGTGCCAATGACAATTATCATAAAGTCATAAAGCACCTAAAGCGCGTATTTGCAACACATTTTTTAAAATTGTTGGTCAATGGCGCCCTGAGATGCCCATGCTGGTAATGACTTTTCATCCATGCCCATCGAAGGAAAAATTACATCATATCTGAGAAAATTCGCCCGCAATAGACCTTATATACAATTAAATAGATTTTTTAAATCTATATTAGTGAAAAATAAATTAAAAGTTTTCTTATTTACAAATTTCCAATTATGCACACCCCAAAATGTATTGAACCTACATTGTATCCAAATGGATGGGTGAAAAGGAGGGAAATCCGATTACACCCGGCTTTTATATTGCTTTGCCGCAGGCCCGAACCCGCGAAATCAACCGTTTTCTGTAAAATAAAGTCTCGATTTTATATGCATAAATAGATGATATTATGTAAAATGTGAAGCAATTCTTATGAGTTTTCCCAGGATAATGATTGATAAATGAATAGATTGACCAAAGATATTTTTGGTTTAGATATGCTTGCAGCTTTAAAATATTTTAATTTTGTAAATATTTTTTAATTGATGCTTATAAAAATCTCAACTACAATCAGATTTGTAGTCGGATGATAATCGCATCATCCATGTGGGACAGAGTTCTGGGACACTGCCTTTCAGCTGCAGTTTGATTTTTGTATTTTTTCCGATAATTCAAAATGTAATAATTATATTTGCTCTATTTGCATATCATCATCATGATCCTTTTAAAATTTTAAGAAATCAGAATTTGCTTCACTAGAATTTGCGCCTTTAACAATGGGCAATTAGGATTTCATGTAAGAAGGGCGTAGAATAACTATCGGGGACATTGAGCATGTTGGTAGTTTCTATAATGTTTCTTTGGAAATGTTTAGAATTAAACAAAAAGAGCGGGGGGATTTAATGCTTTGCATCGAATTATCCTTGTCAATCAAGCTCATATGTTTGAACTGATTGTTTCATACCCTTCGTTAGACTGTCAATTTTCCAGTACTATTTGACGATGGGATATCTCGTTTACTTTTTTTCGACTACGGGCTCACGGGGGTGTGACCAAGTCATCAGAGGATGGCTTATTCTCATGGCACTGATGCCCTTCGCTTTTGTCGGAGGTCCGTTTTGCCCTACATCTTCACTTGTAAATGTGGGGATTTTTCCGGTTTTTAAATCATTTTTTTTTATTTATTATGATTTCCCTTTAACACGATGTTATTTCGCCAATTTATATGAAAGGTCTATCAAATTAATTGATGATTATTGATCTTGGAACACAAAGTGATATGGTCCATGAAACACATGGTTATTATTCAAGGTATATTGCAATGATTTTCCATGTAGAAACATTCCTTAATTATTGAATATAGTCTTTTAGCGCCGGGCAAATTGCACCCAAGAAAAGTAGATCATGTTTATTGCGGCATCATACACAGTAAAGTTCGACTATTTACGATGCGTCATTTGGCAGAAAAAGTTTGTTACATTATAAAACTACGTTGTGTTTTTTAACTGCAATATTACATCCAAATGTCAGCCGAAGACATTCTTCAGACCATACGAATTCCACCATTACGAAATCCAAATAATGATTATAATGTATGTACATTCCAACGACACAGGTGGGCTGGGTCAGTTGTGCATCAAGCGTGGTTGTTCGGGAATTCTAAGTGTTTATCTGTGCTGTATAACAACATAGCTTACAAAGGTGTATGCTGTTAAGATGTCTACTAAATCCGAAAATTCTGTGAAACAAGACTCAGCGGGTAGACGGTTGGCCACGTATTTCATTCAAGGACTTGAATAAAAGTAGGAAGGTGACGTGTTCATTTCAAAATTAATCTCAAATGGCATGACAAGATAAAATGTTTATCAAACAATAATGGACGGAAGATCTCTGTATATTTTATTCAGTCCATAATCACCGTATTATTTTTATTTATTGTTCTCAAAGTAACAATAGTACAAGGATTTTAGTACATACCTTTTTTTTTTTTTTTTTTTTTACAAATGAAATACTTGATTTTTATAAGAAATACGTGGTTCAAATCAAAGAGTTTGTTTTTCTTTAGATTAGATGTTTACTTTACGAATCCCTTCGTTCAATGCCACTCATCAGGTTTATCTACCATATATGTATATATATACATGTATATGTATATATATTAATATATTATATTATTAATGCCTTGTCAGTTCTGATATTGACACGAAACAGGTCATTGTTCAGGAAGAACAATGAGTACCTGAATGATTCCACTGACCGAGTGTGTGATCACAATACTTATTTGCATACTTTGTACCGCGTTTAAGTAATTTGAACATGTAATTTGAAACAATGTAAAGAATAATTACATCAATGCTGAAAAATAAACGGTCAATTCAGACGAAACATTCATCAGCACTGTATACGAAATCGCAGTTAACTGAACACGATAATTGGCTCACGACGGGTTTAACCTGTCAAGAGGTAATGTTTTCTCCCTAGGGCACCTGATCCCTCCTCTGTTATATCCAGGGGTCCGTATATGTCCCATTCTTAAATGGTGTTCCTTCTTTAGGCTTATGAGATTGATCAATGTTTCCCCGGGTTTTTATATTCAGGGTTAAACGATCTCGTTTAAAGTCATCAATTTCGCAAATTCTTCTACGGTCCTATAATGACCTGTTTTGCGAATTACAATTATCACTAAGTCTGCGTTGACTGATTGTTTTCATACCTCTTGTTTTAGCTGTTATTTTCGTATAGATTGACGACGGGAACCTTGTTTACTCTTTGTTTCGACTAAGGGCTCACTGTGTTGCGGGTGTGACCGGTCAGCAGAGGATGCTTACTCCTCCATGGGCACCTGATCCTGCCTTCGCGTTGTCGAGGTCTCGTGTTGCTCCTAACAACACTCAATTTGTATAATATGTTTGGGTATATTACGTTTAACACCATTGGTTTACTTCATCAATTTTATTCACTTGTTTTAAAAGACTGGCCCAAAGTAGGATCATAATTGTAATAGCTGTTTTTTGTTATTTACTAAATTACAACCCCCAGAGTGTGCAAATGTTGGAAGGGGGTTCGACGGATCACTGTTACTATTAAAACTTGACAGCAGTTTCATGGGGACAAGCACAGGTACTCATGTAAAGATAATGATAAAAATTTGAAAAGAATATTCCTGTATACGATGTAACTGAAATTCATATTGATACATACTTTGGAGGCATTTCATAAAAGTAAAATTTGGAAATAATATCATCCTTATCTTGGAATTAGAATGTTATAATCAAAACATTATTCCGATTCCACGTTCAATGGTGTCAGATATTTTTGAAAAGGTGATTAGAATTTTTTACAGCACTTCTGTAGGAAATACATGAGCCCACGCCCTTGTGGTCCTTTATGTATTTTGAAAGTTTTATATATTTCAATTTCGGCAAGATTTATTTGAAAAGCTTTTTTAAATGTAATAGAAAGACTTCTTGTTTGGCTTCAATGTTAATGTGACATTTCAATATACAACACCTTACAGTTAATTAATTTAACAACAGTTTGATTCAAACAATATCTTATTCAAATAATATGTTGGGATTGGGCAGCAGGCACAACCTATTTTTAGTGCCCTCTTTCATTAACCAATAGTTATTACTTTTGGTCAAATATATCGACTTTTCATACATACCTGTAACTGAAATTAAAGACATGACAGGTTTCCAATACTTGCCACATTACTTGTTAGTCAATTATTACATGTATAATATAACGGCTGATTGATAACTTTAACTTTATGCAAAAGTATATGAAGTCATGTCAATTATCCATATCTATTTTAACCAAATCATTACAAGTCTCCCCCTCCCGTTTTTAAATCGCCAAATGACAACCAATCTATATATGTCTGTACCTGATATCATACGCGAAGCATAGCATGTTCTAACCATGACCAATTTTTCTACAAGAAGGCAGGTTTACGAGTACTAACCAAATAATTGATAGAAAGTAGTTTCAGAAGAATTCGATTATGTCAGCACGGTACAATTTAACTTCTCGTCTGATAATCACTGCAATTAGCTGATAGGCTGTTTTTGCAAATTGATTTTTCTCTCCGTTTACTAATTCAAGATATAGGGTCATGGATGTGTACTGGTCAACAGGGGATGCTTAACTTCCTCGTAGCCCATGATCACACTCTGGTGTTTTCCTTTGAGTTTGGGTTTGCCTTCTCTTAATTTCATCTTTCTTCAAACGATTTGATAAACTTTCGTTAATCATCTTTTTTTCGTAGTGTTTACATGTTTAAGTGTGGTATAACTATTTGTTGTTAGGCGTATGCCCCATCAAAATGGATGCTTACTTGGTAGAAATCGGTTCCAACGACGAGAATTCAAGTTGGGCTTGTAAGGAATAATGAACGGTAAGTTACCTACAATAGATAGATCTCAGTATAAGATTTAACGTCATTTTGAAAAAAATTGAAGACAAATGGCATGCACCATTCTATTTATATTTGTATACGGCTTGTATGTAATATCAAAATATTCAATGCCTTCGATCAAAATGTGAATCATTGTTTGAATATTCAATTTAGAATTAATGAAGTGCAACTTTGGTTGCCATCATTGAATTTTTCATTTAAAAAAAATTCAATAAAAATTGGTGCCGTATTATGATTTATAGTCTTGTACAGATTAAGCGTTGGATCGGTTCCACCTGACCAAGAAAGGAGAACCAGTACATCGGGATTACTCAAGAACCAGACTGATACAAATTTCAATGAAAAATCAATACATCGTGCCAGAAAAATACTCTATAGCAACGGCCATAGCAGAGAAAGAAAAATCGGCGGATATTAAATTCAAAGTCTCCTGAGCGTTTTGAATTCAATACAAGATAGTTTTCTATTAAAACATTCACATGGAACTGTGGTGAAAATAATTTTGCTTCCGTTTTGAGTTTGTTTTAACAGTTCACGTTCCCTCTATTCTGTTTAGAATTTGAATTTCGAGGGCTTATGAATTATAATTATGATATCGCTAAAAGCAATTGCTATATCTCAATCCCATTTGCGATTGAGTAGTGTCCCCTTTTATAAGCAATATATCTGAAATTGAAACTCTCTTTACTAAAATTTGAATTTAAATAAAATTCAAAGTAAAGGACTACAATTTCAAATACTACGTGATGGAACAATAGTCCCCAAATAACTTCTCAAATATATACGATTTAACTGAACAGTACTACAGTTTTTAAGTAAGTTGAACTGGATATGCTGGGGGAACAAATACACCTTTTTTTTTAGCCAATAGTCAGTAGCGTAATATCATTTGTTCACAGTGAAGTACACTAATAAACTTATCTCTTGTCAAAGACGTAATGCTCTGAGTCTAGTTGAATGAGTGTCATTTGAAAACGTGGAAGCAAGATTATCAACAAATTTGCCCAGCTTAAAAAAAAAAATTAGTTAAAGTTGAAAACTTGATTCAAGGAAACATTCCACAATCCAGAGCATCAACTGTGTACCGGAAACTTTACCAACATTCATACAAGACCTTGAACATTTTCTCTTTGAAACAATAAGCA
>CAJDSM010060004.1:7029-22484 GCA_903981925.1 Ostrea lurida | reverse complement strand
TAAATATAATTACCTCTTCATTTTAAAATAGTTGATAATAAACTTTGTAAAAAAAAAAATAAGAAAAATGCACAGTACCAAAAAAAAACGTGACGAGTGCAACAACATTTTCAGGGCATTATCTGAACATTGAGAAGGATGCACTATTTATTATTGTTTGCATAAAGGACAATGATATTTTACATAGGTTAAATGATATTAAATCTCCACACAATTGCTTCAGATACATATTGACGGCCAATTGGCTTTAACCCCAAAGCGAAAACATCAAAATAGAGAGGATCGAGTTGAACATTGTCCTCCATCATCGTGAGCTTGTTTAAAGTAATGACAGACTGGTGGTATCCTGGTGTGTTGGCGACATTGTAGTTGAATGTTATGTTCAAATATTTCCCAATGTCCTTTATGCTGGATTCCGGGAGATCATTTAATGAAATATCAACCTTTCCATCTTTGTTGATGTTGCCTCCGAAATACTGGAAAATATCATAGTCGGCATCACGTCCACAGTTTTTGAGGCTCGATGAATATTCCTCGATTTCCTTTTCTCTTAACCTCTTGACCTCAAACTCGCACCTGGTTCCGCCGAACGTAGTCTGTACAGTGTTTGCGGGGGCAGTGTTTAAATTCATCTTTAATGTTTCTGATGTAGATTCTGATCGCAGAGTAAAACGGCGATAAATGTCATCATGTGGGAATTTTGCGATTATCTCGAATTCTGAATTACTCCCACCAGAAACTGCAATGAAATACATTGGCTTAATTAAAATATATTCTCAAATACATGTATTTTGTTTTGTAACCGGGAGAGAGGGCTGAAGCTAGAGTTCAAAGTGTGCCATGAACTGGTGAAACCTAAAACGAAAGCATAAAAAGGCGAAGATAATAAACAGTGGTCAATCTCGTAGTCTCAAACAGATTACAAAACAAGACTTGGGCAAATACTGACCCCCTAGATAAAGCAGAGGAGAGGTCAGGTGCCTAGAAGGAGCAAACATCCACTTTCAACATAGGTAGTGATTTCTTTCCGAAAAATCCAGGGTTTGGAAATTGAAATCACGAATATTTTATTTACGTAAATCCGGTGTCTTAGCAAGTGCTGACACGTTAAGAATCCCTCACTACTACGGACCCTGAACACAATCCACGGTCTAAATTAGTGGTACTTTGACTATAGGTAGTGACATATCACGGCGGTGTGACTGATCGACAGGGGATGCTTACTCCTCCCAGACACCTGATCCTACCTGTGGTGTGTTCAGGGGTGAGTGTTGACCAACTCTTTTTATCATGTTTGGGACGAAAAAATTTGATCACTGTTCGTTATCTTTGTCTCTATATCAATACGAATATATGTTGTAGCTTGTCTTCCGTTGCGTCATACAGAACATTAGAGTATTGAGTGGTCAGCAAATGAAGGAATCTTTAATATCTCAAAGCCAGTCATGACACGAAACCTCCGGTTGTTTTGTTTCGTTTGGTTTTTTAAAGGTCATATCTGAAATGCACGTGATTCTTTATTCTAAACGGATGGAACAATCTTTACATATGCCCACGTCTTAGATTTGACGCGACCATGACATGAAGCAGGAAGCGACGTTTTGAACCGGCTATATGAGCGAATAATTATCTAATGGGCGTAAAAAAAAACCTCTGTGACTTTCTGCCACATCATGAAATCATAATATCATGAATCAATGCTTACATCAGCTATCGACATAAACAAAATTCTTATGAAGGGACATTGTTAGTGATAAAAATATAGGATTAAGTATTCTATTTTAATTAAAGGATTTATCGATGTGTAAACTCTTCATTCTATCACAAACAAATAGAAGCGTGGGACACTTTTATGTTTTGTTGTGAGTAAAATGGCCAGGGTCATCACATTCATAAATTCTTCAAAATGAATGTTGATTTGATAGTTCCTAATCGTTCACTGTATACCAAATTGTCAAATATTGTGAATAAGTTCTGTACATTATATCATTTGCTTTGAAAGGGATGGAAGCAAAAGTATGTCCCCACACACAAACACACACCTCAGTGTTTAGAAGTTTGCCCCCTCCCCACATTTTAGTATTTTATTAGAAGTTTCCTCAATAGTTTTATTATTTTTTCTAATTAACCTTTTATATTTTGCTAGTCACATTATTATCATTTGTCCCCCCCCCCCACAACACATACATTCGAAAACAGTCTACGACTTATGAACACTCAGAAAGCATTTTACTCAACGGTAGGCCACCTGGCAAACTAATCGTTATAACACAATATTATTTATGTGCTGTCTTTAAAATGGCACTGTTGAAACCCTGCAACATAACACTCTAACCGAATCACGGCGTATGAATACACAACTTATATGAACTACATATACATCTGTACTTGTATGATTTGTAATGAAATAGAAAATATGAAGTTTATAAAAGATGGTGAAGCCTTTCATGCCTAAATTTCAAAAGTATAGTTTGAAGATAAGTTAATCCCAAATGCACTATATTTTACAATTTAGTAAGTACAACGGCTGATTTAATCGGCTCTTCATTTATTACGCACACCAAGGTTTGAAAGGCCCAAAATTTGAATAAAAAATATACAAATCTAACATTTATATAATATAAATAGGACTTTAACTATAAGGCAGTTGATTCTTCTTTTGGATATCGTTGGTGGTATAACAGCACCTCTGCCAACAAATTAATACCGCCTAACGCGCGGTATTCAATTGTTGGCACGGCCAGGTGCTGTTATAACCAACGACATCCAAAAGAAGAAATTCAATTACTTAAATTATACACGAGTAGCCCTTGGGATATCGAATTGGAGACATACACTCATATGCAGGTGATGATAAATATTGCTACATACATGTACTATGGGAAGTTGTCGATAAAGAAGATGACATGATCCCATTTGTCATAAAGCTGAGTTGGGAGTTTGACATTATCATTACATAGTGTATTAATCGTGTATAAACATCATCTAGGCTACTGAATAAACTCAGCACATGGTCAACTCTAAACCATTTTCTATGAAAAGAACATTATTTTTCCAAATTTTTAACGGGCAGTGGTTTTTTTTTTTACATGCTTGTCAATAAAGTAGCGCAAGATGAACGCACAGAGTGCATGGTGAACGCACGCTGAGCAAACAAAACATGGTAAAGTTAGAAACATTTTCAGGCTGTATACATTAATTAATTCAGATCGCGTTATGCCAATGCTCAGTGCTTGGAGCGATACGAAACTCAGCTGCATTGAAACTGTTATTCCATCTCTGATTCCGTCATAGTTTCAGTAAATAGTATGCCAACGATATATCATTTCCTAAACAAACGTAACATTTTGGAGTTCAGACACTTAGAATGCTTTAAATACATCAACCAAGTTGTCCTCCAGGTTATCAGTTTTCAAAACTTGAAGTACATCACTATCGCTGTCATGAGGACACCAGTGGGAAACAATAATATTTTTTTTTATCTAAAATAGAGATACGTGACTAATTTTATTGAATAATTACCTTTTCGGATCGATGTTCCTTGGTATCGCTCTTTAAATCGGAAGGACCAACAAAGCGCCCATAGTAAGTCGTGACTCTCGTCTCCTCGTGGATCGACATATTCAGAAACAAAGGCTGTATCTTACCTCTTCCTGATGAGCGTATTGTTCTCCATTGACTGTAAATTACAGAAAATGAAATATTTACGAACTCTTTTTCCTGACCTTATAGTCGAATGAACCCTGGTGCGAATAAGTAGAACTTATCTTGAATGGACCATTCATTATGAGCTCTCACATGTATAAACATCGAATAATTAAATAAATCCCATGTAAAATAGACAATAATGAGAAGGGCACAAAGCGCGGGCTATTGCATCTCAGAATGGATCAGGTGTGTGGGAGGAGTAAGAACTGTGCTGACCGGTCTCATAGCCCATGGTAATATAGTCAGAAAATGAAGAAAAAAATATGTTGTTTAGTGATAAAAAGCATATCTAAAAATAATAGACTTACGCAGTAACCCTGAGTGAACTGCAAAAAGATGATGTCGTCACCAGGACAAACTTGAATAGTAAAACCTTCACCGCCATTGTAAAATTACTTGCCGATGTAAACAGAATCTGGCGTTTGAAACGCTGATTTAAACCTTGGTACATTTTATACCATCAAGTAAATTATTATTATAACTGTCCATATCGTCAAATTATCTTAATGGTCCATTATCAGTTGTTACGCGCCAATTTCACAGTGGCCGGAAAGGTCGAATGCAAATCCTCCACAGATTTTGAAATCATTAAGTATAGTGGACCAAACTATGGTGAAAAGCACCAAAGCAATCGTTTCATGCCTTCGCTTTTCACACAGTAAGTGAGGAATGCTATTTCTGTATTTTCTCGTGTTTAGACTGCTAGTATTATGATGGCAGTGAATAATATCCGTTCGGGATTTCTCTTTCTAATTCAATATCTCTGTCTTATATTCAAACCAAAACTAGCTTATGTAGCTTCTTCGTTGGATAATATACAATTTTTGTAGATCAGCATTGCAATTGCATTTATTCTGAACTTTGTTAAGTGTTCTCCCTTTTTTGAAAATGGATGTTATATGGAGGTACATGTATTTGAGTTAACGTACTTCCGTATCAAATGCTTTTGTGCTGAAAGATAGAATCCCATTAAAGGCACTTAGACAAACAACAGGTACACACACGGATATCACACATGTAATTGGTGTTATTTAAAGACTCAAATAAAATATCGCACTGTTTCCCACGGCTTGCTGCTTCTAGGTGTAGCTTATCTATGGTCATTGTTATTTACCTAGAATTCTAACATGAGCAAGAAATCACGCTGCAGCGTATACCTTTAGTATACACAGGGAGTGTCACAGGGATGTAGGGTTTATGTAGTCAAAGTGTTTGGATAATCGGTGGTATCCCTAACAGTAGCCGACACAAAGTCTACACTCCTTCACTCTTTGATTTCAATGCCTCAAATATAAAGAAAAAACTTATTATACATGTAAACAATTGATCAACAAGAGATACTTTTAGGATTTAATTTGTTTATTATTGTGTGATGTATTTCATTCATCCAATTATGGGCTATAATTATTTTAAAAAAAAAAAACAACTTCTTTCTGGGGTAGCTGAAGACATAGGCGCCCTCGGGTGTTAGCTTACTAAGACCTGCTAATTTCGTGATGTCTCCCTGCTTTATGAACTTTATATTGTTCGTACTGAATATTCTAAATAAAAGTTTGAAATATTTTAAGTCTCGCAGTTTAATGGATCCTAACCGTCCTCGTATGTGAATACTGACTGTATCTATCTCTGTTACGTTGAACACCAACATGCGAAAACAGTAAAAATATAAATTAAAATATGATCATGTGAGCAATTTCTTTTCGGAGCGACCCTTTAGTCTCGCCTCTTTAAATCGGAAGGACAGCAAAATCGTCCTTGGTAAGTGGTGACCTTCGTCTCCTCATTGAACAAAGGTTGTTTCTTACCCCATTCGTAATGTCCGTATAATGTCCATTGTTCTGTAAAGTATTTGAAAATAAAAACAACTGTTAACGATTCTCGTTTTCTTCCAACTGTATAGGTGATGAAATTGCATAAGCAGGACAAAATAGAAGAATTCTCGAAGAGTTGTTTGATCTGGAACTCTAATGTCTCTATAGTTAATCTCATACATTAAACAATTTTGATGCATAAGATGCGCATTTTGAAAAAAGTATGTATCCTCAGTAATGCTCATACCGAAATGTTGGAAAATCCGAAACGTGTAAGTTAAAGGACAATGGAGTACAAACACTAGAGCCAAATACATCGAAGGATCAGAACTATGCCCGAGGGAGATAATCCTTAATTTTCAAATAAATTTCTAATTTTACCACTGCAATCTAACAGTCCATCAGCAAGGTCTGTGTAGATTGACTATGGAATAACACCGTTTACTTTATTTCAACGAAAAGTCTCAGGGCTGGTGTGACCGGTCAGCAGAGATGCTTACTCCTCCATGACACGCTGATTTTCCCTTCGCTTTTGGTCGGATGTCCGTGTTACCCTACACTCGATTGTGTATATGTATTTTGGATTATGATTACGTTTAACACGATGTTAACTTCGCCTATATGTATAAACAAGAGAACGAAATATCTACAATTCGCTTTTCTAACTCCATATGTGAAGCGAAATTTATTATGAGATGTATACGGAGGTGGGGTGATATTGTGTAGTTTCGTGATATTATATAAACTTCCGGTATTGATTATGTTTTCATCTCAATACACAATGTGTAAAGCTTTTCAAAAACTTACAACGTTAATTCAGTCGGTGAAAGTATTTGCTTCGAGACCAACGGTGGGGGAGTCCGAGCGGCTATTGCCAAGACATTAAAGGATATGAACTTCAAATTCCGATAATCAAGTCTCAATTCATAAGTGAAAGTTGCGAGCTTGCCCATATGAAGATCTTTACAACCGTGATCTCGTGTCACAACACTATATTACGGCCTTGACGTCATGTTAATGACTAAATATGTGTGAACTTTTCACCTAGAACTGGTGATTTAGAGAAAGACTAAGAAGCATTTGATCTGGATGTTTCGTGTGATCAAGTGTAGGAAACAAACGGTGCACAACCACAAATCCTATACCTAGTACGGAATTATGAGAAGGACAGAAACGCGGATTCTTGAGCCTCAAAGATTGGATTATCTTCCTGGGAGAAGTAATCAGACCCTGACGATAGGTCACAACTGTCGTGATGATGCAGATCACAAACGCAAAAGTCACACATGTAGTGGCTGGGGTAACAAAGGCATAGAAAAATAATCAACTTACGCAGTATCCTAGGGGCACTGTAAAACAAGTATACACATCGTCAGGAGAAATCCTGAACTGCAAATCATCACCGCCATTGTAAAATATTCCTGTCTAATGTAACAAAGGTGAACGTGGTAAACGCTGAATTAGAATGTTGGTGCTATTCATTACAATTTGTTAAATACCTAGTTTAACTGGTCGTGTCATCGTTTAATTTGTGTGAGTTATATCAGACATTGAGGATCAGTTTCATGGTGGACATTAAAGGTCAATGACAATCTTCCGCATACGTTATGAATACTATCAAAGCATGAGCTCAAAAGTTCATTATGTGGAATGTATTCATGGAAATCCGTTTAGTTTCGCTGCACCTTACACATAATGTACACACTATGGTTATTTCTCTACATAATATGTACCGCTCGTCGCTCTGTCGTTTGTTTATATTTTAATCCGAGAAAAGTAAGAACATTGTATGATTTTATTAAGTTATATCATTACTATATTAGTTTGCATTTTCAAGTTTTTACAAAATTGACATACCTCAAAGTTGTACGAGTTTTTTGAAAAGTGACGAACTTTCTATTTCCAACGTATTTTATTTAAAGGCAATAAATTTTGTGAAGGGGAAACGTTGACTATGTCTGTAGTTGTTTTTTCTAACTTTTACAACAAGTACTACCCCCATGGCATTATTTATACAGAGAAAACCACAAACGCATATTTTATTTATTTTTTATTTATCGTTGGCGGAATATTGGCCGTGGCATATTCTGATTTTTGTGGGAGTGCCATTCAACACAAAACACATTCATGGGCAACCCCACTCAAAATACAAATCAATGCAACATCATCAATCAAGCACCAATCACCATACAATGATTGCATTAAATTTGACCAACCCGTGTAACCGCGGGATGGTTATCTTTATTTATGATTACTTATTTAAGTGTGTAAAGTTATTTGAAGAGTGCTTGTGTAAAATCAACATCAGCATTCAGAGTTTTATTTTACAAAGTTTCACTTGCATGAAAATGCACAATGTCCAGTACAACATCCAGCATACACTCCATTTGGGCCATGTTTCAACATTCAGAGTTCACAATTCAAATTCACATCAATCACCAAGGTTTGTAGGCCTCAGTTGTTGGTGTGCGCAAACGCCACAATGACATAGCGGGACACATCAAACAATGGTTCGCCGTCTCCCACACATGGGGAAGCACCCAAGCAACCGAAACAACCTCCACAGACCAATTCGCGCATTTTCGGAAAAGCCAATGCATCAAGGGATATATACCCGCCCAGTCCAAGAATGAAGAATCAAGCCCCCTTGTTAAAGTGTTGAGGAATGATGGGAAAATTAGGTCATTAAGATTTAAATAGCTCCCAAAAATTTTGGGATCAAAATTGGTAAATATGCACAATCTAAAATACAGATTCCTTGCTACATATCACGTTCCTTGGAATCGGATCTTGTAGTTTCAGGGAGTTTTGCACATAAGGTTTATTAATGAGGATTTAAGCAAATTTCTAAGTTTGAAGGGATAAATCACACCAAAAAAATGGATCAATATTCCCAGGTAAAAAAGCACATGTAACTACAATTCATTTCCTTGCTACGTGTGAAGTTTTTGTCAATCGCGGGTCAGTAAGTTTTCCTGAGGAGTGGCGCTGGACAAGGTTATTTTTTGAGATTTGGACAAATTTCATAAGTTTGAAGGGGTTATGACTCAAAAATAAGGGGTCAAAATTCCTGGTAATATGCACAAACTAAATGAAATGCTTTTCCTGTGAAGTTTTGTCAAAATCGGCTCAGTAGTTTTTCAGAGGAGTTGCCTGAACAAGGTTTATTATGAGGAATTTCAGGCAAATTTGCAAGTTTGAAAGGGTCATAACTCACACAAAAAGGGATCAAAAAAATGCCACAACTACAATATTATGTGCTTGCTACAATAGAGCTATAAACTGATTATATAGAATAAGTGATGGAGGCATAATTGGGCATAACGATATTATTATTAATTATTATTATTTTTTTTTTTGGTTTGGTTTATTTTAATTTAATATTTGCATTGGAAAGAGGGGCACGAAGGGGATGTGCCCCACTACACCTATGCACTTATGCCAGTATTAAACAGCTGGTCTATCACAACTCCCCTTGAAAGTTGAAATGTTAGATCCAACACTTGTTATGACTAGATTAGTGTGGTTAGCTTGCTAGTGAGGTGTTTGAGAGGTCATAAACAACCAGTCACAACTCGTAGTCCACTCTGATGTGACCACGAAATGGTGGGGTCTACACTGCGGCGTAGTCTAAATTGTTCAATCATAGTCTCCAACCAAATAAATTCCTACTTCTTGAGCCCTAATCTTATTACCATGCATATAATTATAAGAAAGCCTTTTGAAATGACTGTGGTGGGCTGAGGCATATATAGTAGAAATGAACTAGAAAGCGTATGTCTACTGCTGGTTTGACAAAATCTGCCTGGATATAGAAAGCTTTTGTAATACCCCCACCCCCCTTTTTTTTCATACAACTTCTGTCAGTAGATTTCAGGCAATTCAAATTCGTTGTCAAGCCAAAAAGCCAATATCAATGTATGCAGAGCTTGTGATTTTAGACTTTTTAAATTGGAAAAACATGCTAAATATGGCTGAATAAATATCTACACAAACAATAGAGACTCGATTCCATGTACATGTGGTATAAATGCTTGTACTGCTTGGATTCCAATGCATAACCGACTTGAAAAGGGGTGGTAAAATCCAGCACTACAGTTCTGTTTGGCTGGCTTCTGAGTGACCCTGGAGAGATTCAAGTCATTCTGGTCTGTCTCAGTGGATGGGTCTGTGTGTGCTGTGTTACATTTAGCCATCTTGGGTGAACTTGTGGCTTACGTGTTAGTAGGGCTCGTGGAATTTCTCATCTCTAAATTTTTTGGGAGGGCATTTTCCTCGTGGAAAGGAACAATAATATGCATTAGATCTATTAAATTTTTTTTTCCATAGAGAGCGAGAGCGTGAATTCCTGTGCCAATGACAATTATCATAAAGTCATAAAGCACCTAAAGCGCGTATTTGCAACACATTTTTTAAAATTGTTGGTCAATGGCGCCCTGAGATGCCCATGCTGGTAATGACTTTTCATCCATGCCCATCGAAGGAAAAATTACATCATATCTGAGAAAATTCGCCCGCAATAGACCTTATATACAATTAAATAGATTTTTTAAATCTATATTAGTGAAAAATAAATTAAAAGTTTTCTTATTTACAAATTTCCAATTATGCACACCCCAAAATGTATTGAACCTACATTGTATCCAAATGGATGGGTGAAAAGGAGGGAAATCCGATTACACCCGGCTTTTATATTGCTTTGCCGCAGGCCCGAACCCGCGAAATCAACCGTTTTCTGTAAAATAAAGTCTCGATTTTATATGCATAAATAGATGATATTATGTAAAATGTGAAGCAATTCTTATGAGTTTTCCCAGGATAATGATTGATAAATGAATAGATTGACCAAAGATATTTTTGGTTTAGATATGCTTGCAGCTTTAAAATATTTTAATTTTGTAAATATTTTTTAATTGATGCTTATAAAAATCTCAACTACAATCAGATTTGTAGTCGGATGATAATCGCATCATCCATGTGGGACAGAGTTCTGGGACACTGCCTTTCAGCTGCAGTTTGATTTTTGTATTTTTTCCGATAATTCAAAATGTAATAATTATATTTGCTCTATTTGCATATCATCATCATGATCCTTTTAAAATTTTAAGAAATCAGAATTTGCTTCACTAGAATTTGCGCCTTTAACAATGGGCAATTAGGATTTCATGTAAGAAGGGCGTAGAATAACTATCGGGGACATTGAGCATGTTGGTAGTTTCTATAATGTTTCTTTGGAAATGTTTAGAATTAAACAAAAAGAGCGGGGGGATTTAATGCTTTGCATCGAATTATCCTTGTCAATCAAGCTCATATGTTTGAACTGATTGTTTCATACCCTTCGTTAGACTGTCAATTTTCCAGTACTATTTGACGATGGGATATCTCGTTTACTTTTTTTCGACTACGGGCTCACGGGGGTGTGACCAAGTCATCAGAGGATGGCTTATTCTCATGGCACTGATGCCCTTCGCTTTTGTCGGAGGTCCGTTTTGCCCTACATCTTCACTTGTAAATGTGGGGATTTTTCCGGTTTTTAAATCATTTTTTTTTATTTATTATGATTTCCCTTTAACACGATGTTATTTCGCCAATTTATATGAAAGGTCTATCAAATTAATTGATGATTATTGATCTTGGAACACAAAGTGATATGGTCCATGAAACACATGGTTATTATTCAAGGTATATTGCAATGATTTTCCATGTAGAAACATTCCTTAATTATTGAATATAGTCTTTTAGCGCCGGGCAAATTGCACCCAAGAAAAGTAGATCATGTTTATTGCGGCATCATACACAGTAAAGTTCGACTATTTACGATGCGTCATTTGGCAGAAAAAGTTTGTTACATTATAAAACTACGTTGTGTTTTTTAACTGCAATATTACATCCAAATGTCAGCCGAAGACATTCTTCAGACCATACGAATTCCACCATTACGAAATCCAAATAATGATTATAATGTATGTACATTCCAACGACACAGGTGGGCTGGGTCAGTTGTGCATCAAGCGTGGTTGTTCGGGAATTCTAAGTGTTTATCTGTGCTGTATAACAACATAGCTTACAAAGGTGTATGCTGTTAAGATGTCTACTAAATCCGAAAATTCTGTGAAACAAGACTCAGCGGGTAGACGGTTGGCCACGTATTTCATTCAAGGACTTGAATAAAAGTAGGAAGGTGACGTGTTCATTTCAAAATTAATCTCAAATGGCATGACAAGATAAAATGTTTATCAAACAATAATGGACGGAAGATCTCTGTATATTTTATTCAGTCCATAATCACCGTATTATTTTTATTTATTGTTCTCAAAGTAACAATAGTACAAGGATTTTAGTACATACCTTTTTTTTTTTTTTTTTTTTTACAAATGAAATACTTGATTTTTATAAGAAATACGTGGTTCAAATCAAAGAGTTTGTTTTTCTTTAGATTAGATGTTTACTTTACGAATCCCTTCGTTCAATGCCACTCATCAGGTTTATCTACCATATATGTATATATATACATGTATATGTATATATATTAATATATTATATTATTAATGCCTTGTCAGTTCTGATATTGACACGAAACAGGTCATTGTTCAGGAAGAACAATGAGTACCTGAATGATTCCACTGACCGAGTGTGTGATCACAATACTTATTTGCATACTTTGTACCGCGTTTAAGTAATTTGAACATGTAATTTGAAACAATGTAAAGAATAATTACATCAATGCTGAAAAATAAACGGTCAATTCAGACGAAACATTCATCAGCACTGTATACGAAATCGCAGTTAACTGAACACGATAATTGGCTCACGACGGGTTTAACCTGTCAAGAGGTAATGTTTTCTCCCTAGGGCACCTGATCCCTCCTCTGTTATATCCAGGGGTCCGTATATGTCCCATTCTTAAATGGTGTTCCTTCTTTAGGCTTATGAGATTGATCAATGTTTCCCCGGGTTTTTATATTCAGGGTTAAACGATCTCGTTTAAAGTCATCAATTTCGCAAATTCTTCTACGGTCCTATAATGACCTGTTTTGCGAATTACAATTATCACTAAGTCTGCGTTGACTGATTGTTTTCATACCTCTTGTTTTAGCTGTTATTTTCGTATAGATTGACGACGGGAACCTTGTTTACTCTTTGTTTCGACTAAGGGCTCACTGTGTTGCGGGTGTGACCGGTCAGCAGAGGATGCTTACTCCTCCATGGGCACCTGATCCTGCCTTCGCGTTGTCGAGGTCTCGTGTTGCTCCTAACAACACTCAATTTGTATAATATGTTTGGGTATATTACGTTTAACACCATTGGTTTACTTCATCAATTTTATTCACTTGTTTTAAAAGACTGGCCCAAAGTAGGATCATAATTGTAATAGCTGTTTTTTGTTATTTACTAAATTACAACCCCCAGAGTGTGCAAATGTTGGAAGGGGGTTCGACGGATCACTGTTACTATTAAAACTTGACAGCAGTTTCATGGGGACAAGCACAGGTACTCATGTAAAGATAATGATAAAAATTTGAAAAGAATATTCCTGTATACGATGTAACTGAAATTCATATTGATACATACTTTGGAGGCATTTCATAAAAGTAAAATTTGGAAATAATATCATCCTTATCTTGGAATTAGAATGTTATAATCAAAACATTATTCCGATTCCACGTTCAATGGTGTCAGATATTTTTGAAAAGGTGATTAGAATTTTTTACAGCACTTCTGTAGGAAATACATGAGCCCACGCCCTTGTGGTCCTTTATGTATTTTGAAAGTTTTATATATTTCAATTTCGGCAAGATTTATTTGAAAAGCTTTTTTAAATGTAATAGAAAGACTTCTTGTTTGGCTTCAATGTTAATGTGACATTTCAATATACAACACCTTACAGTTAATTAATTTAACAACAGTTTGATTCAAACAATATCTTATTCAAATAATATGTTGGGATTGGGCAGCAGGCACAACCTATTTTTAGTGCCCTCTTTCATTAACCAATAGTTATTACTTTTGGTCAAATATATCGACTTTTCATACATACCTGTAACTGAAATTAAAGACATGACAGGTTTCCAATACTTGCCACATTACTTGTTAGTCAATTATTACATGTATAATATAACGGCTGATTGATAACTTTAACTTTATGCAAAAGTATATGAAGTCATGTCAATTATCCATATCTATTTTAACCAAATCATTACAAGTCTCCCCCTCCCGTTTTTAAATCGCCAAATGACAACCAATCTATATATGTCTGTACCTGATATCATACGCGAAGCATAGCATGTTCTAACCATGACCAATTTTTCTACAAGAAGGCAGGTTTACGAGTACTAACCAAATAATTGATAGAAAGTAGTTTCAGAAGAATTCGATTATGTCAGCACGGTACAATTTAACTTCTCGTCTGATAATCACTGCAATTAGCTGATAGGCTGTTTTTGCAAATTGATTTTTCTCTCCGTTTACTAATTCAAGATATAGGGTCATGGATGTGTACTGGTCAACAGGGGATGCTTAACTTCCTCGTAGCCCATGATCACACTCTGGTGTTTTCCTTTGAGTTTGGGTTTGCCTTCTCTTAATTTCATCTTTCTTCAAACGATTTGATAAACTTTCGTTAATCATCTTTTTTTCGTAGTGTTTACATGTTTAAGTGTGGTATAACTATTTGTTGTTAGGCGTATGCCCCATCAAAATGGATGCTTACTTGGTAGAAATCGGTTCCAACGACGAGAATTCAAGTTGGGCTTGTAAGGAATAATGAACGGTAAGTTACCTACAATAGATAGATCTCAGTATAAGATTTAACGTCATTTTGAAAAAAATTGAAGACAAATGGCATGCACCATTCTATTTATATTTGTATACGGCTTGTATGTAATATCAAAATATTCAATGCCTTCGATCAAAATGTGAATCATTGTTTGAATATTCAATTTAGAATTAATGAAGTGCAACTTTGGTTGCCATCATTGAATTTTTCATTTAAAAAAAATTCAATAAAAATTGGTGCCGT
Source organism: Ostrea lurida (assembly GCA_903981925.1). Taxonomy (NCBI): domain Eukaryota; kingdom Metazoa; phylum Mollusca; class Bivalvia; order Ostreida; family Ostreidae; genus Ostrea; species Ostrea lurida. Next base: position 7,946 of record CAJDSM010060004.1, on the reverse strand, counting down.
ATTATGATTTATAGTCTTGTACAGATTAAGCGTTGGATCGGTTCCACCTGACCAAGAAAGGAGAACCAGTACATCGGGATTACTCAAGAACCAGACTGATACAAATTTCAATGAAAAATCAATACATCGTGCCAGAAAAATACTCTATAGCAACGGCCATAGCAGAGAAAGAAAAATCGGCGGATATTAAATTCAAAGTCTCCTGAGCGTTTTGAATTCAATACAAGATAGTTTTCTATTAAAACATTCACATGGAACTGTGGTGAAAATAATTTTGCTTCCGTTTTGAGTTTGTTTTAACAGTTCACGTTCCCTCTATTCTGTTTAGAATTTGAATTTCGAGGGCTTATGAATTATAATTATGATATCGCTAAAAGCAATTGCTATATCTCAATCCCATTTGCGATTGAGTAGTGTCCCCTTTTATAAGCAATATATCTGAAATTGAAACTCTCTTTACTAAAATTTGAATTTAAATAAAATTCAAAGTAAAGGACTACAATTTCAAATACTACGTGATGGAACAATAGTCCCCAAATAACTTCTCAAATATATACGATTTAACTGAACAGTACTACAGTTTTTAAGTAAGTTGAACTGGATATGCTGGGGGAACAAATACACCTTTTTTTTTAGCCAATAGTCAGTAGCGTAATATCATTTGTTCACAGTGAAGTACACTAATAAACTTATCTCTTGTCAAAGACGTAATGCTCTGAGTCTAGTTGAATGAGTGTCATTTGAAAACGTGGAAGCAAGATTATCAACAAATTTGCCCAGCTTAAAAAAAAAAATTAGTTAAAGTTGAAAACTTGATTCAAGGAAACATTCCACAATCCAGAGCATCAACTGTGTACCGGAAACTTTACCAACATTCATACAAGACCTTGAACATTTTCTCTTTGAAACAATAAGCA
>CAJDSM010060000.1:0-12259 GCA_903981925.1 Ostrea lurida | reverse complement strand
TAGTGCCGTGTGGCTGTGTGCATATCCAAAACCTTGTGTACAATAGAGGCAACAACATTCATCAAACTTTCCACAAATGTTGTCCATGAACCCTATAGATGTATTAACACTTCGCCGTGAAGGGTCAACCTAAGGTCAATCAGCAAAAGTTTACCTTACCAAATGCAATTGGTTACAACTATGAATTACTGGGGTATAGCAAATTATTAAGTTTTCATACAGAGTTATGGGTTGCCCCAACTTTGGGTATTATTGTCGTTTACTGCAATTGTTATAACAATATCGAAGCTACGGGTACAAGAGTTGCAAACGCCAACATAGGGAAATCCAGCATTTTGTCCACAAGGTGGTGGTCAAAGGGACATAACTTACGTGAGGTGTTGATATGGGTATTGTTTTTCAAGGTCAGGGGTCAAAGGTCACTATTGCCTCAAGATAAAAGACGGACGTTTTATTGGAGGATCATCAAACCTTCCACAAATGTTGCCCTTGGAGAGAGGATGAACCCTTTTGATTTTCAAGGTCAGGGGTCAACAAGAGAAGACATATTGCGGGGGATGCTGAGTTGCCTTGTTAGAATAAAACTTTGTTGTAGCTGTACAAGAAAAAATTGTTGTGCACTATATGCCAAAATCATTTCGCTCCATATCAGGGCTAGAAATAAATTATATTTATTCACTGGTCTGTTGAGAACTTTTGACTGCCCCTTTGGATCAGTGGATATGAAAATTGTTTTCAAAGTTTAGTAATAATGAAACACTTTCAGGATTAATGTGCAGTTTAATAAATTTTGCATCATATTACATTATGATATTTTTGCTTTACTGAATCATGAAGTCTTGGGGATATATCGTAAAATGCAATGACCCAGACTGGGATTTGAACCTGCGTCCTTGAATCTCTAGTCAGGTGCTCTATCAACCTAATCACATCAAGCATATCTGGTGTCTACATTCCCTCTTTAAAAATCTCTTCAAGACACACACATCACACCAAGGAGTTCATCTTTGGGGCCTCTGGATAGGTCCATGGTAGAGAGGTCACTCTCACCTATACTTCTCGGGTAATAGTAGTGGCCGCTTTTCTGATAGATCTCTACATACAGTACTAGTGATCTATATGCCCACTCCTTGTGTGATACAATGTCAAAATTCATGTAAAGCATCTTCATAAAGGTGGTAAATTTTATTCAACCTCTCTGGGGGTCAAGTGATGGGCCACAATTATGGGTGGAAATAAAACTCACAATAAGTTTAGCCCTAAACAACATAATGCAAGCCAATCCTGAAACAACATTAAGTTCCCCTGCCCCGGTTTATAAACTTGTCACATTGAGACACATAAGAGTCCGCACAAAATGCAATGACACAAAGTTTAAATTTACTACAGATGTGTTACAACAAATGACCATGTAAATGTGTATTTATAAAAGAATCTCTATACTGTAATGTTAACTGTTGGCAGTCTTCAGTAAAAGCGAGCAAGTAATCTTGCTTCTACACACGGATCAATAAATCTATTGTAGTAAGATGGTTTCGTACTTACGAGTGTCAGCGCTTTCTTCTGCATGCGCATAACTGTTGCAGGTTTAATTTGAGCTTCAGGGTGAATTAGCTCGGCTCTGGGGGACCTCAGTGTAGATACGGTCCTTAACAGGATCGTTCTTTTCATAGTACCGCGCATTGCTGCGTCGTGCTCGGGAGACACGAAAGCGATAAGAGCGCACACACCCGTCTTTCTGCTCGCCCACGTTCGACATACGCATGGGTGTCATCTGCAAATTTACAAAAAAGACGTGCTCCAAAAGTGCCTACAGAGCGTTTAAAAATTAATAAAGATGCCTCCGCAATTTTATCAACTAGAATTGTGACAGAAATTTTTGCACAAATCGGCTTGGGTGACGGAGTAAACAAGCAATCAGCCTCGTCTGTTCTCAAAAATTAAAAGTCTATATGTTATCTTATAATTCTTAATATGGTCAAAAAGGTTATTGTTCAGCACACACCTAGTTATAGATACATCGACTTTTGTTTATCGGAAAACTGCAGCTGCGTACTTGTAAATAATAACGCATGCTGAAACCAGGAGCTAAATGAATACTGTATTTGTCACTAATATTTGCTGTTTTTTTAGAGAACATACACATAAAACTTAACTTCGGAGCCACATCCTTTGTATTAAATTCTATTGTTTATTTTGAATCTGGCTAAAAGATAGATAGTCATTCATCGAAAAGCTATGGTATACCACTATCATGATGGTGGTCCAATAATGATGAAAAAAAACTTTATTGAAGTGTAAGCAAAAGACAGTAAGTATTTATGAACAATTTAATGGTCTTACTGGCTAACTTTTCCCACTTGAACATAGAAGGAATGTACAGTGTGAACAAGATTGGTCAGAGAATCAACAATGCTGGACCCGGGCAGCATGACTAATCTACCTATATCCCCCCCTTTAGGTAAGTCCAAATTCAAGGTCAATCAGCTTCTGGTTGAATGAAATGTTTGAAAGATACATTTCTTTTTTAGAAAATATCAAAGCCCCTTAAGATACTCCTATTTGTTCCCAAAGATAAAACTCAGGTTTGAATTTTTAAAATTTAATTTCAAAGGATAACTGGACAAAATATTTGTTCTAATCAGAGAAGCATCATATATAGTGAAAGCACAAAGCCCAGACCCTCTTCATCATATAAAATATTGCCCATATCAAAGTGTTTGAAAAGTAAGTCAAATATTCTAAATGCCAGTTACGCTAGGTTAAAAGTCTTTCGTACCAGAAAACTAAAGGTTCTCATGAGCATTTTAAATGGTTTATATCAAGAGCACTATTCTCCATCTGGGATTCAAAGATATAACCCTAGTTGAAGTTTTTGAAAAGTAAGCTAACCTGTAAGGATCACTAGGCTCAAAAGTTGTGGTATCAAAACAAGTCTGAGAGCAGGCATTTATACATGAAATATCAAAAGTCTGTCCCCTTGGTCAAAAGATATGCAGCCAGTTAAAGTTTTTAAAAAGTAGTTCAAAGTCCAAGGTCACAGGTCAATAAAGTCTTGATTCCAAAACAAAGGTCCTCATCAATGAGGCATCTATAGATGGAAATATCAACAGGCCCTATCTCCTTTGGAATTCAAAAGACTACTAAGCCCAGGTTAAAGTTTTGAAAAGTAGGTTTAAGGTCCTAGGTCGAAGAATATTTGGTACAACAACAAAGGTCTCCATCATGAGGACATCTATAATGAAATATCAAGAGCCCTATCCCTTTAGTTCAAAAGATATAGCCAGGATAAAGTTTTTGAAAAGTAGGTCAAAGTCCAGGTCACGTAGGTCAAAAAGTTTTGGGTACCAAAAACAAGAGTCCTCATCAAGTGAGGGCATCTTACATGAAATTCAAACCCTAGTTCCTTTAGTTCAAAACGACTATATTTTTGAAAAGTAGGTCAAAGCCCAAGGTCAAGGTCATAGTCAAGTTTTGGCAACCAAAATAAAAAGAGTCCTCATCTGAGGCATCTATACATGGAAATATATCAAAGGCCTATTCCCTTTAGTTCAATACATATAGCCCAGTTAAAGTTTTTGAAAAGTAGGGTCCAAAGTCCAAGGTCACTAAGGTCAAAAGTTTGTACCAAAAACAAAGGTCTCATACATGAGGCACCACTATATTGTAAATATCATAAGCTCTGTCACCCTTGGTTCAAAAAGATATTGCCCAGGTTAAGTTTTGTGATTGACGGACCGAACACCGGGTCATGACAATAGCTCCGGCACTTTCGTCCCAGGCGAGCTAAAAATTTACGCGACAACAAAAACTCATTCTTATACCCTCATGGATTTGGCGCATGTCCGTAAATTTATAACCAGAAAACGTCTTTTGATGTCGATACCACGAACCTGCCACATCGGTGGCGCACCAGGATATCCCTTGGTTTCGCCCTTTCTCAGGACTGTGCCAGCGCCCTTCAGACTGGCCAGCGCGAACTCTCTCTGTTCCTGTCCTTTACCTCCGTGTAATGTGCAAGCATTGTACTGAAAAAGAACATTAATCATGCAATGTGCAAGCATTGTACTGTAAAAAAAACATTAATCGTAACTCACTGGACATTGTGCATACGAAAAATTTGAGATAAACACAAGCATAGGCAAAAGGGATAAAAAACGTCTATCATTTGCTAGTTCCAGCAACAAATATTTTTCTGTAGCAGATCTGGAAAAATTTTCAAAAAGGGGGGGGGGTATATTGCAACCCTATATGGTATCATTTCCGCTTGAAAAAAGAAATTGGGGTAAACTATCAACACCAAATGAGTGATGTGAAAAATTAGGATCTACAACTTACCCCCATTTTTTCCAAAGACTTGGCCAGCACGTCTGCTCCCTTCTTCTGGTTCACGAATATAATGATAGGAGGATCGATTCCTTGCTCCAGAATATGTACCAACTTCTTCCTGTGTAATATTAATCAAATGTTATTTTATTAAATCATCAAACATTTCCGCATGTATTTTTTTTTATTATTCAGTCCAGCAATATGCATTTCAGTAACTCTAAGGACTATATAATACATCATAGTAATGACCAACTTTGTTTTAAAACATGAATTGATGAAAATATAAATAAAAACAATATTTGTCTATTCCATTTTTATATATATGATTACCTAGGTGAGTAGCTTATTCGGTTAACATGCCTACTACTGATCTACAGACCAGCCAGGGTTCGAGTCCAGCAAGGTTTTTACATCCTCCCCCCCCCCCTGGATTGTACACTAAAAATGCTTCTTTTTTTTTGTCTACATAAAGTACATTTAAAAGTGTTCAACTTCAAACTGTTTTTCGCGGGAATCTGGGTTAGAATATGTCCCCATGCAGTGGCCCTTGCTTGTCATAAGAGGCGACTAAATGGGGCAGTCCTTCGGATGAGACCGAAAAAAAACGAGGCCCTGTGTCACAGCACGATAAAAATTTCTCCCTGCTCAAAGGCCATGAGTGCCGAGCATTGGCCAAAATTTTGAAGCCCTTCACCGGCAATGGTGATGTCTCTATATGAGTAAAATATTCTTGAGTGGGACACAAAGCACTCCTCCTCAAAAAGATTAAATATAAAAATAAGCGATTATTTTTTTTTTTAGAGTTGGGAATACGCCTCGCATCAATTTCCAAAGGGTAAAGAAGACGCTTGCTGTGTACATAACTAAAAAAATAAATGCACGTTTTCCGAAAATCATTCGGCATACCTCTTTTCTGCTGAAGACACCATGTAGACAATTTGCTCTGTCCTCTCAGTGGGCTTGCCAACAGATCCTATGTAAACCACTGCAGGTCTACGGAGATAGGACCGGGCCAGTCTCTCCACAGCGGGGGGCATAGTCGCAGTAAACATGACCGTCTGAAATATAAAGCATCTCTGTGTAAGAGCACTACACCACTCGTGTCAGTAACTATATATCGTATATTTCTTTATACATGAAATGCAACTTTTCCTTTTATTTAAGGAATGAAAGCTAATTTTTATTCATTTTATACGATGTAAAGGAAGTTGGGATAGTTTACGCATAGTAAACCGCTTTGCAGCGTTGGTGATCAGATCTGTTTTTATTCTGTAAGTTTTACTTTGGATCCAGACCCTATCGAATACTGTTAGGTATCCGCTTGTGAGATTCGCCTGTAATTTCAACCTCAAGGTGTTGGTCTCCAGCATTTGACTTTGGTTTATAAAATGGTGTAAACTTACTTTATATCGTACAAAACGAATAAAAAAATTCACTTTTATTTTATATGATTGCCTTGGATATCACTGACAAGAGAAAATATATAATTTTTCATGACGCAAACTAATATTGCCGTAGCAACAAAATACAGACTCAACAGTCAAACGCACTCTGACATCATTACTACAGTCCCTGAAACGTTCTACTTTACCACTGCACGGTGACCGCACGCTAAAAATGAATAAAAATCACTGAACGCACGGAAAAATGGTAAAGTAGAACGTTTCAGGGACTGTAGAACACCATATAGCGGGACTAAAAGGCAACATTGCTTTATACGATTTAAAGAATGTTGCAAAGGTCAAATGAACCAATCAAATTGTGTGTTACAATTTCAAGACAAACGAGAGCAATTTGAAATGAGTTAGCACTGCATGAAAAATATGCCCACATCAATTTTACCCCTTTCTAGATGTAAAATATAGTCAAACCTCGTTATTTTTAACTCAATGGGACTGAGAACAAATTTTGAGATATCCGAGGATTCAAGATAACGAGGGTAAAATACCTTTCGAGTCACTTCGACATAGCCATGGTATTCGAGATATCAGTGTTCGAGATAGCGAAGTCCGATAGTAAATACAACTACACCCTGCTTTTTCCTCTAACTTCATGTACACATGTTAAACTCATAAAGCCCTGAGCACTCAAACAATGCTGAAAAACGTGGGCAAGTATGGCATATCAAATTTCTCTCATACCTGACGATACTTTTTCTTTGAACTGAAATTCTGTAACATTTTCATATCATCTTCAGCGTCATCGTTGTCCGGTTTCTGGTTTGAGACTGGTAGATATTCTAGAATCTTCTGCACGTCCGGTTCAAAACCCATGTCAATCATTCTGTCCGCTTCGTCCATGACTACATAGGTACACTGAGCCAGAACCAGATACCGGTTCTCCAGCACATCGATCAAACGACCGGGTGTAGCTATCACAATCTAAAAACGTATCGAAACATTAAACAAGTCAAAATGTATCTATTAGTAAATATATCTTAACAAACAAAATCCACAAAATTTCATTCAAGTGATATTGGGTATTTAGTGGAACCTTGTGTAAAATGTGACTGGTGACAAAAGGATCTAGATTGTACTAGTCTAAGACATAAGCACCTCATTTTCCACATTTTTTTATGTTCTTTAAAATTCTATGTGAAAGTGAATCCATCTAACAATGTATTTGTTCTGCCCAGAAAGGAGTCGTAATTTAGATTTGTGTCTGCTCTTTTTGTGGAAATTCAGAAGGGTGTGTGTGTGTGTGAAAATACTTATATAATATTCAAGATGACTTTTGAAATTAAAACTTACACATGTAGGGAAGCCACACTTTGTCCAATGACTCGAAGATGTTGAACTTTTCACACCATATACTATGTGTATTTGTTAAATCAGTTTATTTTGTTGCAAGTTAAACTCTACTGTTGTTTTATTGGTGTTGTATAAGGAGCAGTTTAAAAAATGCACAACCCTAGGCTTGTTATAAAGTGTTTTGTTTGTTGTGTAAACAAAGATTAAGGCATATTTGATATTGTTTACAAATTTATATTATACATATATCGCATATCAAGTATTCTTTAGGTATTACTAGTGTGCGTGACTTTAAAGTTAAATTTGTCTCTGTGCAAAATTAGGACGCTTTGAATTACAAAATAAAGACTTCACTAATTTGTAAACATAAACATGTTTACAAAACAGAGAATAAAAGCTAACTTTGTATTAAGATGTTCCAGATTTTGGTTGTCAACTTTATTCCCACCCAAAAATGTGAATTCAATCAGTCCTTTTAAATAACTTTACCGTGGAATCATTTTAATTCGTGGGGCCAATGTTCGTGGGTAACCAAAATTTTGCTGGTTCGTGGGGACGTAATTTCGTGGGTAATTGATAAATAATGCAAATGGCATAATATTTATTAAGGATTAAAAGGAAAATAAAACATGTTCGTGGGGACCTAAATTCGTGGGTAAGGGTGACCCACGAAATCCACGAACATTGATCCCCCACGAACAATGATGATTCCACAGTACTTGGTATCATTGGATATATATGTAATGATGTTTTAGGAGACCTGTTCCCTGTTAAATCAAAAAATCTAAAATGCAAACTGAAAATTCTTAGCATAATATAGCAGAGTTATTTCCCTTTTTCACCTTTAAGTTAATTCCTTTCCACAACTTTACTTAATAGCAAACTACAAACTTCTAAAATACAATTTAAAGATGAAAGATTTACAATGAATAACAACAACAAAATTCTGACAAGGAAAAAAAAACCGCGCAAAAAATAGTTTCTTTTTGTATTTGATGTCAAAGTTACTGTAAAGGGGGAAATATCCACGTGGGTTTTATTTTCGCCTGATATTCGTGATTATGTCAACTATCGCGAAAATAAAACCATCGCGAATTGCTGTTTCAATGTTTTGAGTATATGATTCTAGCTTAGAATATTACTATCCGCGGAATTTAAACCATCGCGAAATGCTAAAAGATAAAAACGCGAAATTATAGCCTGTACATTAATTCTTCTGAACTGATCGAGTCTTGAATTACCTCGCAACCTTGTCGTAGCTTGAAGCCCTGCTCCTCCCTCGAGATACCTCCTATAATGGCCACCGTGCGGATGTTCAGGTGCTCGGCGAACTTAATGGTCTCCTCCTCAATCTGCTGAGCCAACTCACGAGTCGGGGCCAGGATGATAGCGTACGGGCCCATGTCATTGTCATCAAATCTGGAAGATAATTATAAATCGTTTCATCATACTCAAATGCCAAGGTAAGGATCATTATTCTACTTGTATTTCGCGTCTGGTTTGCGGACAGTGATGCATATAAAATTCAATATAAATACATAACGAGCAATATCACAGCCTGGTGCGTTTCTCAATGTTACAGTACGTATTATATTTTACAGTAGATCTATGTTAGCGATTTTGGCGCAAGATTACATCCACTAAATCAATTACACCGCCAACATTAAGTCCGCTTCAAATGTTTCACTAAATATATCATACGCGTTAAATATAACATGGATTATTGAAATGAATATGAGATAATCTCGTATAATTGAGTGAAGATCTTTATAGAAGACTCAAATGGGTACAAGTCAACTAGTTCTTGAAAAGTCTGCATCAAGGGGAGCAATCTCTCACCAGAGGGCGTATTGGACGATAACTCTGGGTAGAGATTGCAAGGGGAGTTAACTGGATAGTCAACTGAGTACAGTTAACTAGTTTTCTGAAAAGTCAGCATCAAGAGGAGTTAACTGAATAGTCAACTGAGTACAAGTTAACTAGTTCTAGAAAAGTCAGCATCAAGGGGAGTTAACTGGATAGTCAACTGAGTACAAGTTAACTAGTTTCTAGAAAAGGAGTTAACTGAATAGTCAACTGAGTACAAGTTAACTAGTTCTAGAAAAGTCAGCATCAAGAGGAGTTAACTGGATAGTCAACTGGTACAAGTTAACTAGTCTCTAGAAAAGTCAGCATCAAGGGAGTTAACTGAATAGTCAACTGAGTACAAGTTAACTAGTTCTAGAAAAGTCACCATCAAGAGGAGTTAACTGGATAGTCAACTGAGTACAAGTTAACTTGTTCTAGAAAAGTCAGCATCAAAGAGAGTTACAGTCCCTGAAACGTTCTACTTTACACATTTTTCCGTGCGGTCACCGTGCGGTCACGTCACAGTTTTGCGGTCAGCATGCGGTCACCGTGCGGTCAGCGGTCGGTCACCGTGCGGTCAGCGGTCGGTCACCGTGCGGTCAGCATTCAGGCTTTTTTTCTTTGCATTGACATTCGGAACTCCAAAGAGAAAAGCGTAGCTACATGTACATTACAGATGCTGCCCGTGTTTGTTTAATGCATCTTTTAGGGGTGTTTGTTAATTGCAGGTATATATGTATTCCTTGTGCTCGTAAATCCTGAAGCATACATGTACACTCGTAATCCTGGATGTCGTTACAATTGCTAATAAAAATACTGTTTGACAAGGGGTACACCGTCCGTGTTTGTTTAATGCATAGATTTTTAGGGGTGTTTGTTAATTGCAGGTATATGTATTCCTCGTGCCCTAAAATTTTGAAGCCTGCATTACGCCCGTAATCATGGATGTCGTTACAGTGCTAATAAAAAAAATATAGGTTTTTTTTCTTTTTGCATATACTGTGCATTTAGAAAAAAAAAATAATCTCCATGAGAAATACTTGTACAGTTGTATATACATTTAGCATACTTTACAGAAATACATGTACAGTAGCTTATAGACTGCATATTTTCATACAACATGTAGTTTCATGTGGTTTGTTTATCATTTATATCCATTGATTGAATGTATATGTTTTTTTTCTTACCTATATATTATTTGTATTGGATACATATATTTATCTAATTTATTTTTTTAGTAATGATAGAATTTATCTAACCCAAGTGGAAAAAATTCCGAAACATTCGAATGATTAATTCATATTGCGTTCAGCGTGCGGTACCATTCACATTGGCGGTCCGGTCGCGTTAGCGTGCGGTCACCGGTCAGCAAATTGCGGTCACCGTACGGTCACCGTGCGTTCTGAGTGGGTCACCGTAAGTGTGGTAAAGTAAGAAAGTTTCAGGGACTGTAACTGAATAGTCAACTGAGTACAAGTTAACTAGTTCTAGAAAAGTCAGCATCAAGAGGAGTTAACTGAATAGTCAACTGAGTACAAGTTAACTAGTTCTAGAAAAGTCAGCATCAAGAGGAGTTAACTGATAGTCAACTGAGTCAAGTTAACTAGTCCTAGAAAAGTCACCATCAAGAGGAGTTAACTGAATAACAACTTCCTCTTCTTCAGGAAGAGCCGTTTACAGTAATTAATCTCTTAAATACTGCATGCTGAATTGGCCTGTACAACCACTTATCCCGCTTCAGACAAATTTGTTGATTCATGATTGGACGAATCACATGATGCCCAGAAATTTTCAATATTATGTCTCCTTTTAATCGTGACATCACTTAACAGTGGCTTCGGAATTTCAATACACCATTTCCTTGCAGGGATGTTTTAGTCTTTACATATAACTAACACCTATATGCTTTCAATGTAGATTTATTTCTGCATTCAGTTTCAACAAACATTATTAGTTTTGACCTTATTCTTTTATATTGTGATTATATAATAATTATGTAATTATTACGGATTTCCATTTCACACCCTGGATGACTCCGTATTATGTCCCAAACTGACTGTGTAACTAATAATATCAAGAGAACTTACCTCTCTAATTTGGGAAGGGAGTTAATCCACTTTAGTAGGGGCAGTAAGAAAGCTGCTGTTTTTCCGCTGCCAGTCTCGGCTACTCCAATGATGTCTCGATTCTGTAGACCAATCGGTATGGCTTGTCGCTGAATGGGTGTCGGCTCCTGTCAAATTAAGGTGATTTGTTATTGATAGGAATGGGTGTTTGCTCCTGTTATTTTTGCAATTTATAAGTGCATATCACTTGAATTTATTTTATTGAATTTATATTTTAAAGGAACATGGACACGTTTTGAGTTAAATTTTGTATTTGCATTTTTAGTGTTTATAATGATTAATTATGTTATTCCTAATGGTCAGCAAAAGTTCGAACGTTAATATGTTGAGTTACAAGTGAGATACAGCACTTCCAATTCTTTGCTATCTAAACTAGTGCATACGTGCCATGTTTTCATTTACATATTTACATATTATATTGAATATCCTAGTAAACAGTCTGTTTAAGGCAGAATTTTCAAATTACAAGTCCAATCTGAACACAATTAAACAGTTTCTAGCATTTCTTACATATCATTTTGTTTTAAATATGGTATTTTCTGTGAAACAATCGATATGTGAACAAAAACAAGGCACAAGCCTTGTTTACATAACAAAGAATTGTGAGCTTTGTATCTTACTCATAGTCATACCACAACAACTGATTCTAAAATATTTGCTGACCATTAGAAATAACACATTTTAAACATTAAAGATGCAAACATAAAAATTGGCTTAAAATGTGTCCATGTCCCTTTAATGTATATTTTGAAAATATCAACTAGATTAAGGTACTGAAATATCATATTGTTGACCATTTTGTTACTTTAAACGCAAGTTTAGCCATTGCAACTCTCGACCTTGACCATGTTCCGTACTTGAGTAGGTGGTCGTGCAAAATAAAAAAAAAAACCAGATCAAACTAGTTTGCATCAAACACGTAGTCATTGTATGATGAAAGCTATATCAATTTCTAAAGAAAAATAAGAGAAAAGATTCAGTGAATGTAATTATACATACATGTGTATACATGGCATTTCCAAAACTACATTTGCTGGGGGTTTTAGTATGCACTTATTAGTTTGCTACATGTTCAGGAGTTAGACAAGGTGATGTATATTTACATACACTTTTTACACCATATTAGAAAAAAAAAATTCAAATTTTTGAAACAATTTATGTAGCTTCTACCATTTCCAGGGGAATGTTTACCATACATGAAAAAAA
>CAJDSM010059987.1:0-13462 GCA_903981925.1 Ostrea lurida | reverse complement strand
ATCTCCCGAATTATTCTTTACTCGTCTATTCTCCACAATAATTACACATTGTCAAAGAGAAAGAGAAAGAATTATTATCCCAATTTCTATATATAATAAATGCTAGCTTCAATTATTGTCGACTTAGTGACATGACTAATATTTTTCATCACCGGAGACAGATTTTTGACAGGGGAGTATAAGGCACCGTTCCCTCTCATGATTATTGAAGGGAGGTCATAATGTGTGTCCTGGCACCAGAGCCCCAACCCCAGGCGCTGGCCCGAACCACTGGGGTAACAGCCAATAAGATCACCAAGGGAAAGGAATTTATGCGAAAATCTACGAATAATATCGATCGACATCATTCTTACTCTTCCTGCACTCTAGGATGACATGCTGACAGCAAGTTATTCCGACTTTGCGCGACCCATGGCGAATGACTAAAATTCATATTCAATCCAGTTACTATACACAGTAGACAATATTATTACGAAATTTTATAATTCATTTCTAAAGGCCCTCGAGATTATCTACACAGATACTTTGCCTAAATGAGAATGGAATCAAATTGTGAAGGGATTCCTACCCAACTAGATTGTCTTGAAACAGGTACGGAACTAACCTCCCAGAATAGACAGACACGCCAAAAAGACCTCGATTGTGATTTGTTCATGTGCAATTGAAGCTTCGGCTACGGAGATTCAATAACTCGCGTCGAAAAACACGCCGGTTATAAACAAGAAAGACAATTAATACACCACCGATACCTACTTTGGACCTGACCAGACAGTCGTACGTTAAACAAGCACTGCGTTCAGCATAGCTCAGTTGTATTCAAAGCACCACACAAGAGTTCCTTTTTCAGGCCCATACAAATACTTATGCATGCGACCGCTCGCATTCATTCTGCAAAGTATTTTCAAGGAGTAATTGGTAATTTGAATTAAGACTGAACAAGTTTAGGTCATGTATTTAGTCTCTTGTAAAAGATTCGCATGAGAAACCCACGGCATAAATTGAAATCTACAATTCAATTCTAGTGTAGCTTGCACCCATGGGAAAACAGAGAAGTGATGAGAATGTATAGTGTAACTTTCACCAAATACAGATACAAGAAAGCAAATCTCGGCAAAGAAACTTGTATAAATACTTAGATCAACTGAGCTGAATGTCATACAAAACGCAATTAATGATAAAAGGATGGGCTGATCGGCTGCAGGGTAACTAGACACAGCCACGATACAGTAAATTTCCACTCGTAGAGGGCTTGGAAATCGAAGTGACAATTAAGAATTTACAGTTCCTGCGAAACGAGGAACATCAAAAATAAATAAACAGTGACAACGGGTCATTTGATGACCGTTACTTCATATATCCCCTTGTAATTCTTCTGCATGTCAATCGAAGTAGATCGACCGCCCAAAGTCAGACGGAAATACATTTAAAAGAATCAAATCACCAGCCAGGCTGATTCTGAAAGAAAATAATAGAGATCTAACAGCCACAAATTCGTTCATAGCGCAGGTGAACATTTGACTTTCAAGTTTGTTATCGTAATTGGCCAAATAGAAACCATAGACCAAAACTACGCACACACAAACATCGAGAAACAACTCCGATATGTCCCTTATGCAAAATGAGCACTCATCTAGAAAAGATCAAATCTGATATTGAATCCGATTAGTCTCAAGCCAATTAACTGCCGCAAGACAGGATATCGGTGTATACTTTTGACCATATCATCACTTTCCCTAACTTCAAGAACATAATGTTTTAAACACCAATGTATTCACTCCAACTCATCCAAATATATCAAGTTTACCAATTACACTACGACTTGTAATACACCTATACCAGATGTGCACGGTGTAATGAAGGACCCATATCTTTGCATCATTTGAAACATCAGTGTGAGCTCAATTGCCTTCAAGTAATCAAATTGACTATATTTAAAACT
The DNA here is from genome assembly GCA_903981925.1 of Ostrea lurida. NCBI lineage: Eukaryota > Metazoa > Mollusca > Bivalvia > Ostreida > Ostreidae > Ostrea > Ostrea lurida. The sequence continues at coordinate 11,523 of CAJDSM010059987.1, read as the reverse complement.
ATCATTATATAAATATATAATTTGTTGAATTATCCATACTGATTTTTGTTATTGATTACTTCATATCCTTGTAGTAGTACATCATAGCTTTGATGGTATTTTTTATTATTGGCTGCTAGCTATTGTACTCGGGCGTATTGGCTGCTGTTTGTGCTGCTAGGCTATACAGCCTGGTTGATTTTTAGTATGCAATAATAAGATCATCTTAGCCAGTATTAGAACAATCCAAAATCATTCTCTTTATAGAGTAGTCCGCTGAATAGTAGCTGGGAATGACTTCTAATTAACACAATTAGCAAGAGCCACACAGACCTGTAATTGGTCACCCCTGGCAGTATCATTACTCATATACGACGTATCATGTTTTGCCATTTTAACGGTATAACCAGTGACTGGCCGAGTTTAAACCCGGGGGGGGAGGGGGGGGGTCTTCCGAATTACGAATGTATACACAGAAGACGGTGCCAGATCGTATTAGTTACCAGTGGGATTCGTTTTTTTTATAACAGCAATGATGCAATCTAATGATGACAATGGTGACTCCCTGCAATATTTGTCCCTGTCACAATTGGGTCTCCAACTACACCATCTAATAGGGTACTCTCAGACGCGATTCTAAAAATTATCCCCCATGTTATCTCAATCAATGGTATTGGTACCAATACTATCATTCGCTGGAATTCCAACCTCCTATATAGAGATTGATGTCATTTCATCTCCCAAAAAAATGGTTCATGACAGTTCTTTCCCCGAAATAATAACAAACCCTGGAGTTCTTATAGCATTACAAAATGCAATTCCCTTGCATGAGGCCCGGCAACATATCATGAAAGTTCACATATAGAATGATTGTCTGGTTCAGAAAGTTTTCATACGGATCAGATACTATCAAATGTGGTAGTGTTTAAAAAAATAAATATTATGGGGGGTGGTTTATTGGAGAAATTTTTCAAGCGGGACGTCATCGTACCCAAATCAAAAGTATAAGGTTTGCATGATCCTCTACCGGGTTTTGATACAACTACTGCACACTACCGATAATCTATGAGTGTAACAAATTCAAATATTTACGCTTTGTGTTGATTTTTGATATGTTGCGTTCACACAAACTGATGCCCATCGCTTCAAAAAAACAAGAGGCACAACTCAAATGATTGGCGATTACGCAATTTACCTTCTACCAATGTCTCCCCCGAAAGGCCATTGTTTGCCCTAGTAGAGGATCGCCGACACGAGGGGGTTACGGTCCTCCTTTCGTGGCGGTGGTGCAAGACGAAACAGTTGGGGGGACCACCTTACGACAAATTGAAATATTTAGAGTGTATTGTTTGACGGGTATCCTTCTAACATCATCCAAGTTTACCGAGTTCTTTCGTCAGTCGATTATTAGAAAACAGAGCTAGTGCTTACAACCTGAGCTGTGAATTAGGCAGTAGTCTCCTATTAATAGAAGAACATTTGGCTTTTTCATAGCGAGAGTGAAAACTCCACAGGAAAGAATTTAAAGGCACATCTAGATTTTTTAGGATGATATTCAATTAGCCTTACACCCCAAATGCAACTGGGGACGCGGCTATAAATGGTGTTGCACAGGCAATATGTAATGTCACAGTCACTATTTCGATATAAAGCCAATGAAGCAAGGTGAATTGAGGCACTTAGCACAACAAAACAGAGAACCCAGTTTTAATGAAGCTACATCCTGTTTGAGTAATACTGCAGTCAAGATTATATTGCAGTGGTGACCAGGAATGGGGGCACAGTAATAGATAAATATTGTGAGACACGCGCCGATAGTATTAAGAATTTGAACCGGCCACACCCCCCCTCCGAGCCCAAACCAATTTCGAAATTAGTGGATTGATGCCTAAAGAGTCAGAAATCTATTATTAACCTCCTATAAAAGAAAACTTGCATGAATATTTAACTTCATTACAAACACTTGTGTAAAATAATGTTTCATATTATGCACTTTAGTATATATCTTATGGACATTGGAGCAACCTGTGGGCCGGGCCAGATATGATGTTTGGTTTTTATGTGTTGGGAAGCGTACCTTAGCATCAAGTGGTCGATCACCCCGAAATATACTTGCATTGGATTTCAAGGCAAAAGCACCCATATTGCATTGAATAATGTAGGTAGATCGTTCCTCAGCACCACGAAACCTGACCGAGATGTAGCTCGTGGAAGGAATCATACCTGAAATGAGCAGCGAAGATCCTTACATGCCGAGAACACTGCTCAGCTAAGGCAAGCTTGCTTTGAAAACATTCAGGAGATTGTTTCCAGTCCGAGCTGGCGGTAATAAAAGAAGATGCAGAGTTGTAATTTTACCAGTCCGAGGAATTGCTTGGAAACAGTTCTAATTCATGATTGAATGGTGAAAATTTCGCAACAAGACACAACTCAGAAGGATCGCATTTTTCTGATTTACAACTTAAATCGGAAACATCCTTCTTGATTTGAGATTGGCTTTGCTGCTAGGCTGAGATGTTAAGATGATTGCTTTAACTCTTACCATCATAACACCACCCCCGATGAAGCAATCCTGCTTCCCTCCTGATAATGGTTTCGACTATACCCGTATATATCCCCCAGATGACAAGCATGCCGGCCTTCCAACTCCCTCTATTATGAGTTGTGAACTTACCCAATATTTGCGTAGCCCATGCGATGACCCTCGCATCTATGTAATCTCGTATATTACTTACCCATTCAGAGCCCCGCGATGAGCATCTGATCTTCCCGATCTGACAACCTATCGGTGGAATAATTTGTATGTCTTTGGCGCTCTGTGTTGAAAGAAATTCTATCGAAATTTCGATGCCTGTGACTATCTACCTGGGACAAGCAGTAGTGTACTCATGTGTGCACTGTGAAAGAAACCAAATATCTATACATTTTTGTGAAGCCAGTGTAAACTCGAGTGGATGATGAAGCAACAAGGGCACTGAGAGGTAAAACTAAAAGCTTGGTCCTTTATGTGTCAGATTTCAAATAGCATTGAAACCTCGTGTGACCAATGAAAATGGTGATATGTCAATGCATCACTTTCACACAGCGCATCATGTAAATATAAAAGATCGTTGTATCTATTACATACGCGCAGGTTCAGAATTCTGGGTACCTAGCTATCCTAAATTACATTAGAAGTTTGACATGATAAAATTTACCGAAATATAATGAAGACATTTCATGGATTATCTGAACATGAATGAGATCTTAAGGCAGACTAGATCTAACAAAAATACCACTGAAACATTCTGGCTTATTCTTAATTGATGCAATGTCATAAACTAGAATGATTGACTTTTTCATCCTTTGATTCTGGTAAATAATTAGAATGAACTTTGATACCAGACCTAGTATTTCTGGCCGCATGATCACTTTAAACTTTTGGTACCTTGGATCCGTGGATATAAGACAGTTAGGAATGATGAAGGACTTATTTGTTACCGTTGATCACTGGCGTATATAAAGTAGTAATGATAGGGAAAAGCTTTTCTTCGAAACCGGTTGTATCCCAGAGTCTTGCGAAGGAGAATAATAAACTAGAAACGGTGGACCTTTTTTCGTTACCTTTGGAGATCCTCTGTATATGAAGACTTAGAAGAATGAGGACTTTTTTCGTACCTTGAACCTGAGGTGGATGTGTTATAAACATATAACGTGAGAATTTTTTCCCGATTTACCATGAGGGTAATAAAATGTAGTGAATGTGACTTTTTTCGTAACTTATCCGAGATATGATAAACGTATAAATAATGGAACTTTTTGCAGTGACGCTTTGATTCCTTGGATCATAATGATAGACAATGCTAGATGGACTTTTCGACCTGTAGGTTGATCCTGGCGTGATATTTAAACTAGATAATGATTTTTTCCGTTACCTTTGATCCTGGCGTATATAAACTTTTTTTCGACCCTTTTGATCCAGCGTATAATTAGAGCTTTTTGTACCGGGCCAGTCGCATCTGGTTGCTCACTAGATTTTTAAAACTGAGTGCTGGGGAGCTCACGAATTCTCTTGGAAAAAGTTGCGTCCCAGCTTAAATTTGATAGTGAGTCACAGACCACAATAAGGACGATCGCAACCATTTCTTTTTGCTTATTACACTCACATTCATTTAAAACTAAACAATTTTTGAGAGCCTAGAATCATATTTAATAGTATGTGCAATAACGAAATGATTTAAAAAAATAATAGCCATAGCCTTACCGATGTGGAATGGCTTTCCGAAACGATGTGTGCATATACGTAGAACTATATTTCATACATTGTGTAACAAGAACTAGATTAAGCCGGTTGACATCGATGTTATTTTGCCTTGACTACCAACCCTCAGACATAACATTATACCGATCTTATAACCTCATAAACAGTGTACCAAACGTGGTATTAAATAGTTTCTTTCATGGTAATGAAAATCCCTGCTTCTACTTCGCGTTTCAACGCTTACTTAAAAACAATAAGACAAAACAGTTTCATCTGGATGAACAATTAGGGTCTCCGCTTTTTCGTAGAAATTCGATTGACCGGAAGTTGAACAGGTTCTGCATAAAGGCAGAATTGAGCCCGACATTCAAATTTTTTGTTTCTCGAATAATTATATAAGGTCCTTTCGGACATTTCGGTTAATCGCGGTCCTCAGACACAACCTAGTCTCGCTAGAAAATGAGACGGCAAGCACGGGCGTCGTGAGTTGAAACTAATGTTCGGGGCGACGGTTCCCCAGATCAACGGTGTCTAGTTTAAACGCAACGCTGATCTGCGTGCGTTGTGTGAATCGCGACACCTTTTAAGTTGCGCTGTGTATTTCATAACTGGATAACTTGTTTTTTTCTTTCATGTACAGTGATACTTTGAGATCTGCAAGACGGAGAGAATGAAATCACAAATCATCGAGCAGGCATCATTGAAAAAAATGTATAGAACCCCGATATTATTCCCGTACAACCTTATCCAGTGGCGAAAATGCGATATAAACATTGGGTTTGGGCGAGAGCCCTGTAAATCGAACGTTATCACCTATAAAACTGTTTTTTCGTACTCCTTGTGGATCCGAGACATAATTAAATAGCTTATTTCTCTCGCGTCACCGTCTTTATCATTTGAGCCTCCACAGGCGGAGCCAGCTTGAAGGCCGCAAATTTGTAAGCTCGGCAACATCACCGGCACTTGCATGATACGAATCTGAACAAGAAGAGGAGAGAGAGAGGATTGCATTACGGGAGGTGTAGGGTTTTTGAGATGGCTTGGAGGAGTTGGGAAAATGGAAACAAGGACGGCAAAATGGGGGGGCCATCTGAATTGAATTGTAAGCAAAGCCGATGATAATAAGAACTGGACTATTGTGGACTCAAGGCACATCACTTAAACCAAAAAACTTACGAGGAGACCAAAGCTTAAAATACTAGCCTGAGCAATGTCCGTGGTAATTCGAACTTACTACCTGTGTGTTTATTAACTAAGAGGCCCACAGGCCGCATATAAGACGGTACAGACTGGTATCATACCCACACAGGGAGTTCTCATATTTTTTTCGACATGTTTTCAATCTGATGATGATATCCTATTCACTATAACACAAGAACGATGCTATTCTTTCAATTCACACGTGATTGTTCAAGAGTTGGGTTAAATGACACCATAGTGCTACTTTAAATGTCCAGTAATGCTTAAGAACCTGTTGACCTAAAAATTGAATTTAGAACCATCTTTCGGCTCAATGAGTGTATCATGTTGATATAGTGACTTCTAAGGTTAGAAAGGATAATGCTCTCGAAACCACGAAAATCATATTGCTCTGTGAATAAACCAGTGCACCTTTGAACTTTAGACTTTGACCCCAAATTAAAGAGGATTCTAACGTATAATCTGTCCAATGAGGTCGATACCGGATATGTTATATTTTTAATCATAGGTTGGTGCGTATTCTTTAACTGATACTTGTCAGTTTCAATGTACAATTGCTGCTTTTTTTCGAGGCTCCAGATGCCAATGAAAACAGCAAAAAAAATAATAAAAAAGAACATCAAGTCTTTTCAGGGGCTTGGCCCCCTGGTAACCCATCGTTCAAGGCCCAGTTCCTGAATGTCCTCTGGACAGCCTCCTGTATAAAATCTTAATCAGCTATCTGGGGACTTCGCCCCCCTGAACCGCCATACCAGGTTTTACCGATAGAACTAACTAGCGGGGGTCTAAATATGAGGTTTCCCACTGAGCTCAACAATCGGGTTCTTGCCTGCGCTTAGTTATGAATGGGTGCCTCCCATATTTGAGGTAAATTCCTTGGTCTACGGCGTCTTTTAGATGTGATCAGACGCTGCGTTACTTTTAAATCTGAATACGAATAGACATCAGAACATTAGTATTAAGACACCCAAACATTAAAACACAAAGTATAGAAATGAAATGTCCTGACTCGACCTTGAGGCTGGTCGAAACTGTGTAGATGGTTCTTGTTGTCATTCGCTCTCAGGAGGATTTCATTAAAAGGAATTAAATTGGGGCGTATCCCACTACGTTAACTAACCATAATCTATTATAATTCTCCTTGTCAAGCGTCTTTATAAGTAACTTGTAAAGTAAGCAATACATTTACTGGGGGGTTAGTCTTTTGGGAATATATGTATCTACATGATTTCTTTATACGGATTTTATCAAGATATCTGCTGTTGATATAAGCCGCGACACGCGTAATAACTGTGAATATACCGAAATCTTTTTTGTCCCAGGTGCTCCAAAGATGTAAAAGAACAATGCGACATAATAAGGTTGGTTCTAAAACAGACACGGTCCATTTGAACGACACACGTAGCCAGAGAGTATCTATAAATGGGAAGGTACCATTGAACTCAATAAACACTTGCAGGATAGTCTCCTTTACTATTTAGGACGAGTCAGAACTTTCAACAGATCACGTCTTGCAATTTTTTGGTTTTAGGTGTGATTCATTTTTGAAGTGCATCATTAATATATAGTTTTAGTTCAAGGTGGATCACTCTACGCGCCGTTCTCATTGGCTTGAAACACTCTTGTACGCAATTGATGAGGTGATTCTCTTCAGATCACGTACGATGCTGAACACAAGTCGTAAGATGTGTTAATAACATGGTAGTTTTGCTTGATTAGCTGGATAAATATAAATTGGAGAATAAGAAATTGCATTTAATTCTTCGTTAGTTGGGTTTGTTATCGCGGTGATCTGCGGAGGTTAATGGCGCGAGATTTTTAGAACGGTAAGGACTTTTCCGTGGTGCGTCGAATGCGTTCTTCCGACGCATTTAATGTGGACTTGCGATTATTCCATCTAAACATTAAATACCAAGTCGTACCATTTAATGCTAGCGTCATTCTGAGAATGATAAGGAAATATCATTATTCTTTATATAATTCATTAAGATTTATTTAACTGTAATGGCTGATGAATATGCTAGGGAAAAATGTATATAATTTCAACGTACAACCAGTATATAACTTTCTGTTATGTGTTTGTGATTATATACGATACATATCTCTCGGAACAGTCAAGGACGCGATTCTCTCTCCTATCTATTTGTTCTCAAGTTGTACAATACAATCGCAACAAATATTACCCGTCTCATCCCGAACCGTAATCTAGGCGCACAACTTTATTGTTTGTTTTGATTGAGTAGCTAATATGTGAGAATAGCTCCTATGCACACAGCACTGTGCTGTTGTCTCTCTCGGAAAATGTACGTGGTATTCGCCATCAGACCCTCTATCATTAATTCGCTTTTGTTGACATCAGTCTGAATAATTTTCCAGTTTTCTTTGCCGGATTTGCTTTTGTATCGTATTTGGTAACAGTCCACATCATCACATCGTTTCCAATGCAACTTCACAGAATCTGATTTTATCATTACTGCCGTTGGTTTACCAGGAATCTACAAAATAACATACCTAATTACTTCCAGTCTTATGAATTACTATAGTATGAGTACTTTGCAGAATGCAATGCACCTGCCATGAATAAGTATTAGGCCTCAAGAAACTCTAGTGAGGTGCTTTATCAAATGAGCTATCTGACCATTGCTTGTTAACTGTCGCAGTAGCCAAGTGGTACGGGTGTTTAATTGCTTCGTAACTGGGAGGTTGCGAGTTTGATTCCCGTTCATGCCATGACCGCGTTAAATTTCAACATGAACATTTATAGTTTTTCACACACTGATTTGACAACGTATTGCTCCGTTTACTTGATCAAAACTATGGGCTCACGGCGGGTGTGAACAGTCAACAGGGGATGCTGACTCCTCTGGGCACCTCCTTGATTCATCTTAATCATCTGAAATCATTCTGCTTTTCACGTGTAACTTGTATATTGTTTCAACTTCTATATATTGTATATGGAACCTCATGTACCATGAAGTGGTGTGAGAAAAATAAACTGGACTTGAACTTGCACCTGATCCCACCTTTGGTGTATCGCAGGGTCCGTGTTTGCCCAGCTCTTGTTTTTGTATTCGTTTGGGACTTACGAGAGTGATCACCGTTTGTTCTATTTTCCTTTGCATAGCGTTTACCCTATCGCTAATTATTTGGAATTCAGAGGTGAGAGTGGACGGTCTGTCGAAAACGAAATTCAAAAAAGAGGATACGTGTCGAACAGATATTTACAGAGTGTACGGAATTATATCGGGAAATGTTAAGAACACATTTGGCTTAGATTCTTAATACCAGGATAAGCCATCACTGCGTAATCCGCGACATGCATTGGTCTGTGTACGTGTATGTAGTAGTTCACTTACGTTGGTGACGTCTCAATAAAAATGAAAATGTTATAAGTGACGTAAAATACACAAATGCCGATGAGTGAAATGTTGCTTCTGTTACTAAGATATGACTTCTGTATACCGGTACTACTAATACATGTAACATTAGTATACAGACGTCATATATCTCAGAAATCCAACACAGATTACAAATTCAGGAAAACAGTAAATGCAAGTGCCTACAGACTCAAGAGAGGGATAAGTTACCTTGTTGGGTACACACACCCTGTTGACCGGTAACAACTGCCGTAAGTCAAGCGTTAATGAAGCTACAAAAGTGTTACTTACAATTATGATCTTCTACTTACATCTGTTGGTCCATTGAATTGTTGCTGAATATTTCTTATGCTATTTTAGATATAAAGAAAAGAGAGAAATCAATTGCACGAATATTTTTCATGTACAAAGAATGCTAATATTAAGAAAAAAATAATACCATAAATAGAATATGTACCTGGAATTCACCGTTCCTTGTGGTGATTTGAAATGTTGCATGCCTCAGACAACCGGATGACCTCTCCCAACCTGTTTCAGATGATTGTTGGAACCACATGGACACACATTGGTTCCGGTTCTTCCACAGTCCAGACAGTAATGTATGGCATGTACCTTGTTACTTTCAAAATTCGGACAAGGTTCACAGTTATATCTACCTGGTATCCGGTGGTGAAACTGCAGTTTTGGCTCTGAATACTTGCTGTTTCTCGGAATTGCCATTCGTATTACCATTTGAATTTGATATCAATGATTTAACGCAAGGCGCCTGTCTATCCCTAGAGTATCAAAAATATGTGATTAGAACGACGAGAAGCTCGGTTCAAAACCACTGTTCATGAAAGTGATATATCAATTAATATGCCTAAGCATGATAAATAACTCGCGTGAACATAAATGGTATTATACTTGTAAAAATATTTCCTTACGCAATTTTTAGAGATTCCAACTTCTTTGAAATATTGTGACCCTGGAATTTTCTAGACACTGTATGTCTTTTGCAACACTTGTCACACATTACTTCCGGTTCAGGGCAATCAGTACAATACCCAAATCCAGGGACAGCCTCGTCTTGGCAGAGCTCGCAGAATACTTCATCTGCACCAGGCGTGTCATCCTCCAGCCTAATGATTTTATGATTTCCTGTGGCTCTCTGCTTCTTATGTCGTTTGGTACACGCCTCACATAGCTTTTCATTGCAGTCAGATTCCTTGCACACCATTATAGCCTCTGCATTTTCACCAATTGCCGAACATATTGTACACATGATCTTTTGTCTTCCCTGTATGTTTTGAAAAATACAAACAATTACAACTTTTTTAATTAACGATCGACATTCAATACATTAAAAGTGAACATATGCTAATAGAAATACCCTAAAAGTCTACATAATAAGATATGACACAACTTAAGATAAATTTCAATTCCTAAAACAAGATTGATATGCCCAAGAACATATATCTGCATTGCTTAATGTAATATAATACATTTTACGTTATGGGTCTAACCTACTTTGTAAAAACGAAAAACATCCATCTACACTCAAGGAAGTAGGCGGCTGAGCCTTTGAACACAACTGTGCAGATTGCTATAATAAAGCATTTACTGGATCAATACTGACCCCATTAGTGCAAGCATATTACACATCTACAAATGAACCCTATCCAGTATTTTGAAAGGATTTGGCAATGACTATATTTTGTGGCGGAAGGATTGATTAATCGAAAAGTACTAAATATGCCTAACTTTACAGTTTCTATTTCATCCAATACACTTCTATTTTTATACCCCTATTCGTATAATTCATCATTAAATTCATGATACAGGTAGCGGACACCTGGACTAGTTCAGAAACGCTCAATTAAGCTTCAGCTCATGCAAGATAAAACTTTATTTCACTTTTTCGATGATCAGAATACATTGTGCTATCATTAAACTAAATCGTTGTAACGACCATAGAATTTGATACAGACAAGTTGTTGTTGCAGGGGTTTCAACAGTCAAGTTTAAAGGCAGCATTTCGTAAATTATATGGCCGTTATAACAATCTAGTTTATCGATATGACCTGGCATTGAGACAAATGCTTTTTCTGATCGTGTTCATAAGCCATTTTAGGCCGTTATATTCCACACTATTTGACGTGACGGAGTTCGTTACTGGTCAAGACCTGTGGGTCTCACGGGCGGGTGTGACCTGGCTACAAAACGGGGCTAATTCGCGTAATCACCTCACATAGCACGCTACATCCAACCTCTGATGTGATACCAGAAGTCCAGGTACGTGTTGCCACAATCTCTTTCAGCTATTTGTATCTCTATTTAGAGCATATTGCGAGATTGATCACTGTCACGTTTATCATTGCCGTTTACACTCATGTTGTACCAAATTCCAGAATATAGTTTACTCAGTGTGTCGATTCAGGCTGACTTAATTTAAGCTTTCACACAAAATACAGTACCATGCCCACACGTTCTTTCCAATCTTTACTTCGTTCAACTTGAAAACAGGAAAACACAAATATGTTTTGCAATTATATCGCAAATCTGGATATGAAGGTTACGAATCTAGCTCGCAAATTGGTAGCTCTCCGACAAAATATCCGGTTCTGATCCAAATCATTATTTTTTTTCCAGAGAGCTACAATTTTGCAGCTATGCAGAATCGTGTTGCCTTTTTCCAGTTATGGTAGATTTTAACTTTTAAAGAGGTTCTAGGGTGAGATTTGAAGT
>CAJDSM010059986.1:4421-18931 GCA_903981925.1 Ostrea lurida | reverse complement strand
AATCACGCGCAAACTTTGTGACCACACAATAACGTCTATTGGACAACGTGCACATATTAGCTTAAGTACAATGCCAGAAAACTCAACAATAAGAAAGACACCACAACTCACATACAGTTGCACCTCAGATATACTGCCAACTTAATGCGGTGGCAATATAACCAATTCACCAGATGCCGACAAATTTTTAAAATAACAGTCAAAATGTAATTATATTAATTGTGCTACATTTTATTATAAACCCCTTAGGATAATCCCGGATTTCGTGCCATGCTGCATCGAACCTAAGATGTTAAAGATTAGTAGTGGATTGCCTCCTTACGCCCAAAACGCTTCAGCATTTTAAAATTTGCGAAAAATCTACGGGTCTTCTTGGAATACACAAAAAGGCAAAGTGTAATATCTTGTCAAAACTAAATTCATAGATCCAAAAAACATTATAACAAAATCGAGTGCTAAGGGCAACACAAGAACCTCCGACAAAAGAGGCGAAGTAGTATCAGTGCCATGAGGAGCTAAGGACGATCCTCGCTGACCTGTCACACCACGTGCGTGAGCCCTTAGTCGAAATAAAGTAAACGGGACTTACCCGTAGTCAAAGCATAGATAGGAAACATGACAGTCTAACAAAAGGGTATAAACAAATCAGCAACTATGACTTAGTGAATAAATTTTAATCGAAACAAGGTCATGTATAGCGACCGTAGATATTTGCGAAATGATGACATTAAACGAGATTCCTTATAACCCTTGGCAACATCAACTTTTGGTAGTAGTTGGTCTCTCGCCTTTTAAAAAGCCTCATACGGTCACGCAAAAGAGAACCCCACTGCACGGGTCCTGGGACTAAGCATAAATCGTAAATTTATGTACAGGACTTCTCGATAACATCGAACTTCGATCTCTCGAAGTTCGATCTCTCGAAAGTGAAGTCCCGGTACGATTTTTTCTTAATTATAAGAAGCAAATACTCTCGATCTCTCGAATTCGCGATATCTCTCGAAGGGGAATTTGGTCCTGTAAACATATTTCATTGTTTTTTCACATCTCCGATCCTCTCGAAGGTCGTTAGATAGTTATACAAAAACATCAACAAAGTGTCTAATATTTGCCGCTGAACTTACCTGGGACCCCGCCCCAGGGTGTGCCGTGGCGAAGCATTAAAAGTTTACAAAGAACGTCCCGCCCGCGCTGCCTTTGATAGAGTGAAACACAGTAACGATTCTGATAGTCTTAAATTGGTTCAATATCACAGGTCTCACCTGAAGCAATGCTTGCATAATCTGAGATTAATCGACTACGTTAGAATAAAATGGTTATTGAATTGTTTCCGAAGATCAGCAAGAGTATTATTTGAGACGATAATTTTGAGAAAGGTGTTGGAAACCATTTTGTAAGAATACACGTTTATCTCAGCACTCAAATGAGAACAACATAAATATATTGGAACTTTCAAATACATGTATTTTTATTCTATTTATGCACGATAAGTTCTTAGTCAATATTACCTGAGAATTAAGAAAAAAAAAAACAACGTTAGATGTCGATTGAGAAACACTTTCCGGTTACGTAAAATCTAACCGTAATGTTCGGACATTCAATTTCCGGATTAAGCCGACTTTCATCTCTCGAAGTTTTGTCTTGGTCCTGTGAACTTCAAGTCTAATCAGACCGCAGCTAGGTTAAGGTTCCCTGAGAAAAATCCAGTACTTGACTAAACGTACTCCCAGTGCTCTCGCGGCATTACTGACCGTCACAAATGCAAAATTGCGTCAGTAATGTATACGTTGAATTGATTCATATCGTAGGAAACATGATCAATATTACAGTCATCTTCTTAGTCTTATAATCATACTACGGCTAACAAAAGATAATGTATACGTGTAAAAATTTCACGTGAAATTATATCATACAATTCACTTATCCTTATATGCATCAGTCTCAAAATTTTCTCGATATTCATATGCGAAATGCAAATCACATTATATCGCGACCTTGAAATCGCCCCCTTTCTGCATCATAACAATGAAAACTCATCTGCAAAAGAGAGTTATCTCCTGAAACAAGGCGACAGTTTCACGATAACCTGCTACAGCAGCACAATTTTTTTGGGAAATATAGATCTGCAATTTATTCATTTCATTTTGAAAAGTGTTGGAGCAAACCTTCTTAACTTATATATTATAAGGTACGTGTCTTAAAAAGACTTGGCAACTCCGGTAATTCGCGGAGGCTGTCCAATACTGTTGTAATATGAATTTTTACCAATTCAGAGAAAGTATGCACTTATCCTCTCCTAACTTTCATGTTAAAGAATTTTTATTATCCTTTTGAGCTTATTAATAAATTCTCCGCCTGATAAACACGCATATAGGAAAAATTTGCATGCTAAGAAAGGCCTGTTAACTGTTTCCAAGAAAATAAAGTGTTACGTAATCATAGCTGACCGTCACGGTAATTGCTATATGGGAAATGATGATACCCCGGTCGCAGTCAAAGGTCATGAAGCTATAAAATCTCAGTAAATTTAACGATTTAGAATTAAAATTGGTTATTGGAAATTTGAGTGTAATTTCAAACACCAGACTATCACTGCACTTATCTTATGGGGACTTAACGTAAATGCGGAAGTCACTGTACTTTACCTACAACTGGTGACCGTTCATCAATATGCGTGAAAAAATTGTCGACTCAAGACCAAACAAACAATCCAAAACAATTAATATTTAATAAGTAGCAATAGCTGGTAAGTGACCTGCGCACCTGAATACCTGTCCGCCCATCACACTTCACCACCTCTCTCAAAGTACAGGTGCCACGTGCATAACGGGTGATAAGGGTAATAACATTATTATCGAGGAAAAATTGCCGGGGTTTGATTTTAACGAGAGTTAACTGGGGGAAATAATTCGACGGGTAGGTGCATTATAACGGGGCAACATAATGGGATAACACTGTATTCGATTGCACAAGAGATATGTAATAGCAGAGAACCAACGAACTTAAAACTTGTGTGACAAACGGGTACTGTCAGCTTTCTTCATAGTTAATTTCCCATACTACATGAATTCTGTAGCAAGTATTTCAGTATCACAATTTATGTCTCTCAACTGATCTTCGATACGCAAACCTAATGATGTATGATCAGGCAGGCAGTTGATGTTGCATTTAGATTTCAACATTATTGTTTAAAATAAGCATTCGCAGATTTTAATGTTTATATAATGATCTTAATTTACCCAAATGCAATCTGTCATATGGAATGAAATCTGTCTGACAGGTTCATCACCATATGGCGTTTAGTTCTTTAGCTTACATATAGTTACGATAAACAAGAGTAACTAAATTGATAGGTGAAAAGACGAAGATAATGAACAGTGTGATCAATCTCGTAAGATGTTCGATGAATCAGAGTTGGACAAACACGGAACCCTGCAAATACACGGAGTGGATCAGGTGATTGGAGGAGTAAGCATCCCTGCGCGACCGTCTCACCCCGCCGCTGAGCCCATTGTCTTGATCAGGGCAATGTAGAGCAACTAGTCATCATAATTAGTGTATACAAAGAACGGCTTAACAATTCTATGAAACAAGCAATTTACTTAATGGCAAGTCATCGGGGAAACTAGATCGTATATCGCGCATAAAATTTGCGAAATTACGGCCTTTAAACGTGACTGTTGAAACCTGCAACACAACAACTTGTTTGTAAGTAGCCTGCCTCGATTTAAAACAGCTGATCATAAGCAAAAACAATCTGTTATTCATATGCATCGAGTACTTGGAGAGACATGCATAAACATACTGGCTGTCCACATAAATTGCGAATCGCCATTATTTAAACCTTGATAGCTACTGAAAACATGTTGATTGTCTATATAGAGTTTCAACATCTGCATGACTCAGCGGTTTTGCACTATCTTGTTAGTAATACTATCACTGAACACCTGCAAAAACTACGACATAGACATCCCACAAACCTACAGTACCATCATCATATACCGTGGAAGTACTTAATATACATGTACATACGAGAACAGATTTATTGAGATGCAAGATGGTTTAGGGCTTAGATTTGACATTAGAATATTATACACTGGTTTGTCTAGTTAGTGTAGCTCAACATTTATATAGTTGCCAGTATGAACCTTCCATTGGGTTCAAATGCTGTTTGATGTGTTTCATGGCAATGTTAAGCCGTTTTCATACACAGATTTGACTATGTATCTCAATATTTATAAGATTGCCCAGTGTGGCCTGTCCATTGGGTCAAAAGGCTGTCTGATATGTTTAATGACAATTGTAAGCCTTTTTCGCACACTGATTGACTGCTGTCTGATGTGTTTCATGGCAATTGTTAACCGGTTTTTCATACATATTACTATGGTTTACCTGATCAAGATCAGTGGGCTCATGGCGGGTGGGATACCGGTCAACAGGTGATGTTACTCCTCCTAGGACCTGATCCCACCATCTGGCTCGTCCAGGGGTCTCCGTGTTTGCCTCTGCTCTAGTTTTGGTATCTGTTTGGGACTTACGAGATTGATATGTTGCTCTTACATTAAAAACTGGATGTCGCTGCCAGGGTTTTGCTGACATAAACACACTGGAAATAAAATGATTCTCATTTAAGACTGTTAATCTGTAAAAAAAGTTTACAGAAAAATTTCATGCATTTACATTTTTGATACCCCCTCCCGAAGGCGAGGGGGGGTATATGTTTTTACCCTTTCCGTCATTCCGTCACACCTTTTCGTCACATCTCAGCAACTATTATATCACAGGCTACTTATATTTGGATGAACTTTATAATATTGTATTTGGAGCATTTTTTTTTTTTTCCAAGGATTTTCCTTCGACGTCTGACGATGGGGTCTGAACGCATCTCGGTATTGATGCCAGTTAAGTTGCCTTGCATAACGTGCAAGTCAGTCTATACCACCCCAAGACCAGTCACTGAACCACCCCCAAAACATCGTGCTCAAGCAACACCAACATCAGCATATCGCTCACCCTCACTACTGCCAAACCCCTACGTCCATTCTAGTGAATATCTACACAAAAGCGCGATATCATCCCAGTAAAAAAAAACAGTGTCAAATGACGCAAATGCTAGTTACGTGATTTCGTGTCCAATAGTCCTTGCTGTCTGGTCTTGCGCGTCAATTTGGGGCGGACCGCTCCGGAAGCTCTAATGTGGCACGTGTAGTCTGTTAGAAACAGTGTGTTCCGTACGCGCACACCCCGGTTGCTGTTTCAAATCTCTATTGAGCTTGACAGCACTCTGGAACCTTTACGCTTAACATATTGCCAATAACGGCATCCTGAACGAGCGGTAGTTGACCTCGGACGACCAGAACTGGTCTCTCAGCAACAACACACATCTATGGAAGCGATTCCATAAGTCGAGAAATGACACTTTGGACACATTAAAGTGTGCAGCACAGTTCATCTGAACAACCAACGATTGGACCCGATACCTACGGCCTGAGTCTCCACGCCCGTTAAATACCGTTTCATGGCTTGAAATGTCCAAAGTCACCAACAAAATATTCGAAAAGTCCCAACAACGACAACTTCAAATGACAAATTCTACTACCCGTATACCCTGAAACACTTTGTTTTTGACCATGTGTCCGAATTCACCCAAGCATTTCAATTAAGCACGCATT
Source organism: Ostrea lurida (assembly GCA_903981925.1). NCBI lineage: Eukaryota > Metazoa > Mollusca > Bivalvia > Ostreida > Ostreidae > Ostrea > Ostrea lurida. The sequence continues at coordinate 13,259 of CAJDSM010059986.1, read as the reverse complement.
TCCACAATCTTACAGGAAAACACAATCAACTTCATAACATACGGAGAAGTACAATGTATTTCATTCCAAAAATATACTACCAATTTTTTTTTAACTTATTCGAAAATCATGATTCCTTAACTTTTGTCCATATAGTACCCACTATACAACATTTTCGTAACATAATTCTCAGCATCCTTATGGTATCACCGCTACTATATTGCAGTGAAAGCTTTAATTACGTATTCGTGTATCGGGGAAGCATTTCAGATATCACGGACATATATAGCTTTCCTGTTTCGAGGACCTGAAATATGTACAACGTATAATTGACAGTTTTAACAAGCATCCTGAGAGTATTGCACAGGCAATACATAGTCCCCTACCGACACAAATTATTGACCCAACAATGATTTCTATATCATTATGTCAGCCTATATTCACAGACCGAACGTTAATACCCGATGAATGTGTGAGTATAAATAATTTCTAGCCATAGTAATTGCAGAAATAAGAATATGCCACGTTTTTTCACCCTTTTTTTAATAGGACAAAAGCTAAGTACATAATTAGTTTGCAAAAAGGTCATCATTTCAGTAGAATCAAATCCAACTTATTCGATCTAATTTACTGTTATTTACTAGTTTAAATATTCGCAAAAACATAGAAATATCTGTAATAATGCTAATACCAATTATCAGATAATTCCATGAATATTGACTGACAATGCCACCATTGTGATTAAGTATCCCCGACAAAAAACATCAGAACCGAGAAACCTACTGAAATTGAAACTCTATGAAATTGTTATTCGTATATGTCCAAGGCCACTAATATTCATATTGAAATAATCAATGATGTATGAGATGAACGAAACCCAAAATTCTGTAACTTTTGAAATTGTGCATCTATGCAAAGCAAGATTCCCCTAAAATATCAACAATGAATACTCTGCAAGCTTAGTAAAAGATCAAAGAAACGCTTTAAGTAGAAGGTACTCAAATATTGGAACAGGATATATTGAGGAAGACTGCTTTGACAGACTTACAAACAGCATCCCCTCACCGGGTGTAATGTACATATTACCTTTTATCAGGGGATATGTCGAGGGGTAAACCAATATTAATCTGTTCCTGTATGTGATTAACGGGGTATGAGCAGAGGTGTAAGAGGGGATGATCGAGCTAGTGAAGGAAAGCAATGCGGCAACCAGAAAAATTATTAATATTCATACACGTGTAAGTTTAAAGGAGAGGAAATATTAGGCATTAATGAACAACCTGTAGATGAAGCATAATGAGCATATGCGCTGACCCTGCGAAACCAACACTACCATGGAAACACCGAGCTGATAAATATGTAACATCTGAAAACCGTCTTGGATTTTGTTGATTAACAACCAGTCCTAAACAGGAATTTACATACTAAGTGCGTTTTATCCAACGCAGTGAAAAAACGTGATTCTCGTTTAGCTCAACCATTTGTTTTTATATTGATTATCCTTAATCTATTACAAAGCTAGGAACGCAGTTATGCTCACTGAAGAGTAGTTTAATTAAATGTTAAGAATGTCTTCGTATGTGAATTTTATATCTACCTACTGTCTTCAAGATAGGCGATTTTAATACACAATAGTCCAGATCACTTGTTGCCCATTCCCCGTTTTGCCCGCACACATTTGTGTTTAAACCAAAGTTTATCGAACGACCATAAATTAAATCATCACACTTAATCAAAGATAAAAATGGCCATTTTATTCTACGCAACACATAAGGTGATGCTAGTCCATAATAGACTACAGTTAGGTGGACTATCAACACTACAAGTTTGACGTGAGTACATTTGCCTGATGAAGCGTCTAAACCTGTTGAACCTAGTTAAGTGTTAAAATGGCGTATTTGGTGGTCCTATATGTCCTAAGCCGTCTCTCTCAAATCCTATAACTATCCGAGTATTTTAAGGCCTGTATTTGATTTGATTTGAATCCATGTGCTTAAGCTCTAGAGTGTTTCCGGACGTATTGTGTCCCTGTTGGGATTGGAAAGGTACCACCAACATACGTTCTATTCATAGAAATAACTTCCTCTACTGCCACCAACAATCGTGTACGAGATGTAGCGTAAGTAAAAACCCCTGGTCTTATCAACCCAGTGATAATTCATAATGTATCTATTCGATCAGAATCATAGCCATTAATGTGTTTCTAGCGCTTTATTGGTTAGGTGAAAAAAAAGCAACATCGAACATCGAAAGGAAGATTCCCTTTCTGTGGTGATTTAATTCTTAGATGTTATAGGCTTATCTTGCTAGCCAAATATGAATTCAAGTATATGTGAAGGTAATCTGAGCAAGATAATGTTATGGAAGTGCTAGTACCCCATTGTTAAAAAGACCATCACTTACTTCCCAATATCCCAGATGTGTAAAGCTCACATCTAGACCCACATGCCTTAAAGTGTAATGATATTAAGAGAAATAACTAGCCGTCTTAATGGGTATAAACAATATGAAAGGCTTAAATTACCCAATTTTTCGCAATTAAACAATTATTATCTAAGTTTTAATACATACTGGTAGTAAATGAATAGATTTATCCATCCCATAATCCATCCCCTGGGGAAATTCACATTTTACTAACTAATCAATCGCTATTTAATGTGATCGCTGTATTTATGAAAGATAACTTTCTTTGTATTGCCGACTTGAGCTTCTAATCTTCCAATCACCATTACAACCGGTAACTTCCGTGTATTCTTGATCTAAAATAACCATCAAATGTCAGAGTTGTACAAGCGAGTAATGCACTCCACCGGTGTTTGTTGAAGGGTGGGTTGGTCACGCGATGAAAGCCAAAAACAAACAGGTATATATGAACATCATACATTAGGGCGAGGGCATACTGCTGTCAATATACCATCTTTTTGGAAGGCAACCCATTGAACCCCTAACTTTGCAACAGGGAATAATGACATGTTATGATATTGTTTTGCTAATTGAAACATTATAGTAAAATTGTATGAAATTGATCTAAAATGTGGGATCGCATTCTTCACATCTCAGAACAAGGACTAACTTTACCATAATCTGGATGTTTCTCGAAATGGAATGGTTAAAACTTTGAGGATTTATTGTTTCTTATCAATTAAATTACGAATACGGAATTGATCTAAGAACTCTATATTTAAAATAATGGAATCCCATCACTAGTAAATATATACATGATACTCTTCAACACATTTCTCCTTACTTTTCTTAAATACCAACATTACCTACATAAACCAAATAATAACGAATAACCTCATAAATTTACTTCTCACGCCTATTTCTTTACAAGATAACGCAATTACTTTGTAATATTACACATATAAATTCGAACTATTGAGAATAAAATCGATTACCACTTTCTGATACGTAGCACGGTCATTGATTTTGGTAAACTTACCGGTTGTAATATACTACTTGACTTCAAAGCAATATTAAACAAATCTGACAATACAACACACTTTGTTAAAATGTTCTACATAATGTGAAACCGTTGCAAATTTGGTTCTCTTCCACTTCTTTCTTCTCATTTGCACACATATTACTCGCTGTTGCCTTTTGCCGTTGTTAGTTTGGTGTTGATAGAGTTATGTTTATAAGAGTATATCAATTATACATAAGTTTTTGTGTAGCTGAGTAGGGTATGATTTGAGCTCAATAAGTTCGAGGTCTAAGATTCGGGGGAATCTGCATGCGAATGTTTCGTTAATATATCGATGACGAACAAAGGAAGTCTTTTATTTGCTGGTTATGCGGCTGATAGTTTCTGTAGTATATTCTTGCGATAATTATTTTAGAAATGATGTGATAAAGAATTACAAGAAATCTGTAAGCCAATGATTTAACTAGTGATTGACATAAATATCGCTTTTCAATGAGTGACATATTAGTACAGTAATCTCTAAGTTTATCGGCATAACATGAAAGTAGGATGATACGTTTAAGTGGGTGTGAACTGGCAGTCCCACATTTATGGACTATCCTATTACAATTTATAAAAAAGTTTCCCTGTCATAAATCACTACATGTATCTAAAAACGTAATGTATTACATGTATAGGATTGTATGCTGAGAATTATGTCACGAAAATTTTGGTATACATTATCATCAAATTCGTCCAAGTATTAGTCTCTCAAAAGGAAGTGGTATGTCCATGGATCCTTGGTCCATAACATTGAACCATGATAGTAATAAATAATAATAATGATTGTTTTTATATAGACTGGCTTTATCTCCTACAGGTAGTACCCAGATGCGTTTGACCACATACACTTATTAGCCCCAGCAGACCATAACCAATCCAAAACCTTCCAGTGTATACAGCGCTACCAACCGACTAAGCATTCTGACCATTATTATATGTTCACTGTTAGAGCCAAGGTTAGTCGTTCGTTTTACAAGCTGATGAGGAGGAAAGATTCATGAAATAGTGCCTTCTTGCCCAAGACACATAACAGTTCGCCCTCCACAGCCTACGATCAAACTCTAACAACCTCTCGATTTAAAAGTCCAGGCCTAACCATTAGCCACCAACGACACAGCATTTACCTATGTAAGCTTCATGCGAAAATATTATACACCTGTGGATAATATTGCTGAATAATTATGGTGCGAGAAAGTATGCATATTGATTGCTGATACATTATGTGCAGAAAATGGATAACAACATAATTGTGTGAACGACGGAAGAATGGCAAAAAATGATCAGGACTTGGAATGAAAAACACCTTCGAGCAATTATTTTAGATTATGAACTATGCTCTACACCTACCTCAGTACGGACTGCGCTTGCTGGAATAATAAAGTAATCATAAGCAATGGTTGTACGAGAAACACGTTTCTCGCGCATAAAAGCACGTTGTAGTCCTGTGTAGACTGTTGTATGTCCAAATGATGACGTTTGTGTTACCTTCTTAACCAGGTGTGGCCAAGTTCAGGTTGATACAGAGTCACGCATACTCTCGAATATCGTGTTACAGGTTCATGAATCTGCTATATTTTAAATACATGACTGAATATTATAATCTGTGCGCCAATGCTACTAGTATACCCCGCATAAGTTATTTAGTCCTACCGTTTGTAACCGGAGGGGACTTTGTGTCTGTTCTGTCCCGCATTCCGTCCCTTTGGTTTTCCAGCTTTGTTTCTGACTGGCTGCAGATATTCAATATATTGGCACATTGCTTTCAAACCAAGTTGACAGACATAGTGTCGAGTTTGTTTCGATCCATCATTTTTCACTGATTGCCCTTGACATAGAAAATTCATAAATTATCGTTTTCCGCTTTTTTTCTCACTGCTGCAGATATTCATTGATAAATTGGTACAGCTTTCTCCATTACCAAGTTACAGATTAAGATCGAATTGGATTGATCTATTCATTTTTCACTAATTACAGGCCCTTGTCCTATCCTGGCTCAACCAATATTTCCTTTTACCATAAGTATATATATACCTACATAAGAATTAGAATATTGTTCGGTCCAATAATTTGTGTAAACCGGAGGGACTATGTATTGCTGTGCAATACTTCAGATGCTTGTTAAAAACTCAATATAGTTTACATATTCCAGGTCCTCGTCGCAAACAGGAAGTAAGTATGTCGAGAATCTGAAAATGACATCCCACGATACCATACCTATATAAACTCATGCAAAATTATCAAGTACCTGTGATACATTAGATCTGAAGAATTATGTACGAAAAATGTTGTATAGGTACTAATACGGACAAACAAAAGTTAAGGATCATGATTTCGAATAGTTATAAAAAAAAATTGTAGATATGGAAATAGAATACATTATACTCTCAGTTGTTATGATTGATGTTACATGTAAGATTGAATGCTGGCTTAATGAATGCTTGGGTGAATGTCGACACATGGTCAAAAACCAAAGTGTGTCATGTATACGGGTAGTAAGAAAATTGTCATTTGAAGTTGCGTGGGACATTATCAGATATGTGTTTGACTTGAACATTTCAAGCCATGAGACCGTAATTTAACGGCGGGAAGCAGCTCAGCCGCCCCATAGTATGTCCAATCTGGTTGTTGTTTGCAGAAACTTTGCTGCACCACTTAATGTGTCCCAAAAGTGTCATTCATCGATAGAATCGCTTCCAGTCAGACTGGGTTGTTTGCTAAGATCCACTCTGTCGTCCGAGGTCAACTCCGCTCTCAGACCTGTTACTGCCAATTGTCTAAGCGTCAAAGGTTCAAGAGTGCCTGTTCAAGCTCAATAGAGACTTTGAAACAGCAACGAGGGGTGCGCGGGAACGGCACAAACTTCGACAGACTACCGGTGCCAACAAGAGCTTTCCGGCAGCGGTCCCCCCAAATTGACCCGCAAAACAAGAAACACAAACGTACAATGGGACACGAAAATCACGAAACAGCATTTGGCATTGACACTGTTTTTGTACTAATGAATCGCGCTTTGTAGATTTCATGATGGACGTAGCGGGTTGCGCGTATGCAGGGTGACGATATGCTGACGTTGTTTGCTGAGCACGATCGTTTGGGTGTCCTCAGTGATGTTTGGAGGTGATCAGACTGATTTGCACGTTATGTTCGCAGCAACCTTACTGGCATCCTACCGAGATAGGTTAGACCCATCGTCAGACCGTCTGAAGAATCTGAGAAATGCATCCCACAATACATCATACTATATAAAGCTTCATCCAATAAATCAGTAGCCTGTGATATATAGTTCTGAGAATGTGACGAAAAGTTGTGACTGAATGACGGACAAGGGAAAACAGTATACCCCCCCCCCTCTCCTTCGGAGAGGGGGTATAAAAAATGTAAATGCATGAAATGTCTTTCTGTAAACCTTTTTTTACAAGATTAACAGTCTTAAAATAGAAGTCATTTTATTTCCAGTGTTTTATGTCAGCAAAAACTGTGCAGCGACAATTCCAGGTTTTTAATGTAAAGGCAATCATAATCAATCTCGTAAGTCCCAAACAGAATACCAAAACTAGAGCAGGGCAAACACGGACCCCTGGACGAGCCAGAGGTGGGATCAGGTGCCTAGGAGGAGTAAACATCACCTGTTGACCGGTCACACCCGCCATGAGCCCACTATCTTGATCAGGTAAACATAGTAATATGTATGAAAAACGGCTTAACAATTGCCATGAAACACATCAGACAGCAGTCAAATCAGTGTGCGAAAAACGGCTTAACAATTGTCATTAAACATATCAGACAGCATTTGACCCAATGGAAGGCCACACTGGCAATCTTATAAAATATTGAGATACACTAGTCAAATCTGTGTATGAAAAACGGCTTAACAATTGCCATGAAACACATCAAACAGCATTTGACCCAATGGAAGGTCATACTGGCAAACTATATAAAATGTTGAGCTACACTATAAACTGACAAACACAGTGTAAACTATTCTAAAGTCAAATCTAAGCCCTAAACCATCTTGCATCTCAAATAAAATCTGTTCTCGTATGTACATGTATATTAAGTACTTCCACGGTATATGATGATGGTACATGTAGGTTTTGTGTGGCATGTCTATGTCGTAGTTTTTGCAGGTGTTTCAGTGATAGTATTTACTAACAAAAGTGCCAAAACCGCTGATCATTGCAGATGTTGAAACCTCTATATAACATCAACATGTTTGTCAGTAGCCTACCAAGGTTTAAATAATGGCGATTCGCAATTTATGTGACAGCAGTATGTTATGCATGTCTCTCAACTTACTCGATGCATATGATAACAGATTGTTTTGCTTATGATCAGTGTTTTAAATCGAGGCAGGCTACTTACAAACAAGTTGTTGTTGCAGGGGTTTCAACAGTCACGTTTAAAGGCCGTATTTCGCAAATTTTATGGTCGCGATAACGATCTAGTTTCCCCCGATTGACTTGCCATTAAGTAAATTGCTTGTTTCATAGCAATTGTTAAGCCGTTCTTTGTACACTAATTATGACTACTAGTTGCTCTAATTGCCTGATCAAGACAATGGGCTCACGGCGGGTGAGACCGGTCGACAGAGGATGCTTACTCCTCCAATGCACCTGATCCCACCTCCGGTGTATCCTTGCAGGGGTCCGTGTTTGTCCAACTCTTGATTCATGAACATCTTACGAGATTGATCACACTGTTCATTATCTTTGTCTTTTCACCTATCAATTTATGTTACTCTATGTTTATGTAACAATGATAAGCTAAAAACTAAACCAATGGGTATGAAACATGTCAGACAGATTTCATCCAATGACAGATTGCATTGGTAAATTAGATCATTATATAACGACCATAAAATCTGCGAAATGCTTACTTTAAACAATAATGTTGAAATCAATGCAACATCAACTGCCTGCCTGATCATACATCATAGGTCTTGCGTATCGAATCAGTTGAGAGACATAAATGTGATAATGAAATATTGCTACATATTCATGTGTATGGGAAATTAACTATGAAGAAGCTGAAATAACCCCGTTTGTCACAAAGTTTTAAGTTCGTTGTTCTCTGCTATTAAATATCTCTGTGCAATACGATACAGTGTTTCCCCATTATGTTGCACCCCGTTATAATGACACCCCCGCTCCGAAATAACATATTTCCCCCACGTTAACACTCCCGTTAAAATGCAAACCCCGCATATTGTTTACCCTCGATAATAATGTTAATTACCTTATACCCACCCGTTATCACGTGGCACCTGTACTTTGAGAGAGGTGGTGAAGTGTGATGGGCTGGACAAGGTATTCAGGTGCCCAGGTCACTTACCAGCTATTGCCTACTAATATAAAATATTAATTGTTTGATTGTTTGTTTAGCGTCTTGTGGAC
>CAJDSM010059981.1:6854-16925 GCA_903981925.1 Ostrea lurida | reverse complement strand
TCTAAACATGTTGGTAAATCATTGATGAAGACTTTAAAAAGGTCAGGTCTGAAATTGTTACCTTGGCGTACACCACGATTAATTTGTTCTAATTCAAGCACACGCACCGATGTAAAGACTGCCTATATAGTTAGACCCCCCCCCCCCCCCTCCCCGGGAGAAGTCCGGCAGATATGAGTGCAGACATCCCGCTGCCCCCCCCCCCGCTCTTGTCAATATTGTAAGCTTCCCCTACGTTGCTGTGGTCTGGATTTCTATCTATTAACTGGCATATTGCCATCTAGTGAGTCATGTCGGAGAGTGGCTCTCTCTCCTAGCCACTGGTCTTAGTGAAAACTTGCACCCTGTACAGATACCATAACGTGATAGTTGCCAATTTTATCAATATATTATGACTAATAATTTGAAGAGGGGACTTCTTTTATCAGTCATTCATAACTAACTTGAGTTGAGAATGAACTATCACATTTGATAGATGTGTTTTCAAGAGGAATCTTAAACCTGTAACGTGAATCAATTATTTGTATTGAAATAATAATAAAATTATTTAAAAAAAAACAACCCCCCGCCCAAAAAATAATAAATACACCCCCCCGAAAAAAAAAAACCAAAAGAAAAAAAAATAATAATAATAAAGAAAAAAAGACAAAAAAACCAACTTACTTAGCGCTGACTTTCTTTGCTATTCTCCATTACGGGCTAAATGCCTTATTATCTCGAAAATCGCATTTTCTCGTTCAGCACAATCTCTCTTGAAAGCAACCATGTCACGTGTACCTTCTCTGACCTTACCGTTTCCTATAATCAACTAGGAACCGAGGTGCATGCCCCCATCCCCAATCAAATCTACTTGCCGTTTTCCGATTGCTAAAATTTCACTAAAAATGACCGAGTTTTATCTTTTAAAATATATATACCCATTCCCTATATTGTCTCTTCAACTTTTCAGTAATCGGTGGTATATTTGCACACAACTGTGATCTGATTATTGAACTGATTTAATCTAAAGTAATTTTCTGTAAAGCAAACCAACATCATATAATACATGTATATAAATATATATATGTGTATAGATCAACCAAATCACCTAGAATTGTGTGACCAGTGCAATAGTCTATGCTCTAGTAGTGGTCAAAGACCATGGGATTCTTGCGTACAACTAACTACTCGTGCACACTACACGGTGATTAAGAAATGAGTTGAGATACAATCATTTGATGTAAATCTAAGAGGATCATATATAATATAAAATTATACATATTGCATTTAATTCTTAATTAAAATAGCTTTCCTAAGGTGAAGAAATGCTGAAGGTAAATAACAAAACAAAACACTCCCATGGTCACACACCCCCACCCCCGCAATCTCGTTTTACCAATCGATTTAAGAATACAATTTATTTTAATTTGGAAGTCCACTTCTGTAAAAATCATACAGTTTATTGATGACGTGTTGGAGAGAGCTGGTGATGGCCTTATGTGCACTCCAACACGAAGAGGAATACGAAGAGAAGAGATTATTGATGACAGGCCAATTAAGTTGCTCGATCTTGCGACAAATACCAGTCCAGAAGAGTGCAAAAGAAGGGAATGATGAATAATTTTGAAAATATCAATCTATAAATGAATGAGTATTCTGGAGTCTGAATTAGTCGATCGATCGATCGATCGATCGATCGATCGATCGAGAGAGAGAGAGAGAGAGAGACTTACATGTACGGGGTGCGTTTGTAGAATCCTGCAGTGTGAATTTGTCCATACTCCTATTTATTGCTGTTTATCCTTATTGAACTATTACATGTACGTACGTTGTTATCAGATATCAAGCGTGTGTTGTTTATGCAGTATGAAATGAAACACAAAAGTCCCCCCTCCCCGTTTAATTTTTATATATTTTTCTCTTTTGCTTAAAATGATTTTGACTTAATCCATACAGTACATGTACACTGATATCGGTATTTCCCATTTTTCTGGACTCCGAACAACATTTTTACTTAAGATAATTTTCATCAGAGGGGTTGTGATTATCTTGTATTATGAAAATAAAAATATGTACATATTTATCATCTATTTATGAAAATATTTCATTATTTAGTTATCCCCTCGCAACTAGTTGCGGGGGGAATTATAGCATCGCTGCCGTACGTCCGTGCGGAGTGTGTGTGTGTCCGTTTGGTGTGTGTCCCGGAACCTTGTGAACAAGATAGAAGCAAAGGGCATTCATCAGAATCATCAAACCTTCCACAATTGTTGCCAGAGAGAGGATGAACCCCTATTGATTTTCAAGGTCAAGGTCACGTATATGAAACTATTGACTAAAATCTTGTGAACAAGATAGTGGACAACAGCATTCATTAGAGAATCATCAAACCTTCCACAAATGTTGCCCACGGAGAGAGGATGAACCCTATTGTTTTTAAGGTCAAAAGGTCAAGTCACTTTTGACTATTTCCAAAATCCTTGTGAATAAGAAGAAGAAACAGCATTTATCAGACAATCATCAAGCCTTCCACCAATGTTCCCCATGGAGAGTGGATATTCTCTTATTTGAGCACTGTTGACTGCCTCAGTATCTTGTGAACAAGATAGAAGACACAACATTCATCAGAGAATAATCAAAACGTTCACAAATGTTGCCTATGGATAGGGTAAACCTTAATGATTTTCAAGGTCAGAGGTCACTATTGACTATTGTTTAAAAATCTTGTGTTGCGAGGGGATGCTACGCTTGCGTTGCCTTGTTAGAATTGAAATTTAAACTTACGTCTGTTCTCAGTTTATGTTTATAAGCCCAGAAGTTTGGTTGGGATGGAATATGCTGTGCGTGTAATTACATGTAGTTTCAAAGTGTTCAGGTCAGAACATATTCTCTTTTCGCCTTTTGCGTTTAACACGAAGATAATACGAAGGAGGAAACCAGCTAGTGGGAGCGACGAAGCGAATGTGCTCACAAAGATGCGAGGGAAGAGGAGAGGAGTACTAGTAGTCAGGACGGAGAAAACTACCCGCCTTCTCAACTTTTTATATATTACTGGAGATGGAGATTGGTCTTCGTCTTCATGAGAAGAAATTTTGATATACGCATGTCCTGGATGAACAATTCTTTTATCGGGATGGGCTATAAAAAAATAAGCTATGAATGAGTTTAACGTCTCTTCGAGAATTCCTCACTTACGTACATTTTTAGGTGTCGCCATCTTGCATGATGACGTATGAATGGTGTTCACGGCTGTAGTATTGAGGGTTCTTCATCGTGCTGGCCAACGCCTACCAGGATTCTAACACCGGGTACCTGGTGAATGAAGAGATGTTACGGTAACTTGACGCGACACTATAAATTTATAACCATCCAACGATAGGGATAGTGAAAATCATTCTGTATTTATCATACTTCGAGTTGCCGAAGTATATAATTCATATTTCGATCATTGATTCGCCTAAAAAGAATCTGTAGAAATTCAGCTTAAACTATTTTTCAACAACAAGATGCAAAAAGGAAATATTCGTATCTTGTGATCAGTTATTCAAAAAATTTCCCTAATTTCTGGTGAAGTGATAAAAGGTAGAAATTTGTTACAGTATGTTACTTTGTAAATTTTACATTAGAAGGAAAACTCTTTGTCACTTTTAAACTCTTACGGCAAGATGATTCTATGGACTTTTAAAAACACCTAACGATAATTTTAAGTTCGCTCTAAGACACGTCTTAATGTCTTTTGACGTTTCATATGTTTATGTAAAGCTGATGTTCTAATTGACGTATTGTATTCCTCACTCCTCATAAATCAATATACCACTGAAGCTCATGGAAAAACGGACTTCTAAAAAATGTAAACGCGACAAGATACAAATACTTCTTTTTATGTATAGAATAGATCAGTTATAAAAAGTTACACACTGATGTAATCAAAATTACGTTAACATTTTAAAGAAAAACCATATCTATAAAAGATCCTTTTTGCTTTGGTACCAGATGAAATTGAATTCTGTTGAATTTAAACAAACATGATTTCAAGCTACATGTATATGCCGTATTCTTTGGATATTGTTGCAGGAATGAAGAGCATGTGCATTATATGCAATTCAACCCAATCATTCCAATTTAATCATATATTCTCTGACTGGATATCATAGTGATGCCCTATTTCGATACATTCATAATAGCGTAATGTTGCAAGTGCACAATTATACATGCAGTGACTTGAAAGCGTGAGTAGCCTGCACCCTGTTGGTGGACGCATTCTGCGATAAAAAAAAGTCAGAAGGATACAAGGTAGAGAAATGTAAGTGAGTCAAAGTTCATGATTAACATGAAATTACCATTCAGGGTAACTATTCAATGCAGGACATATACATTCAAAAATATAAAAAAAAAAAACCAACAGCCCCGGATTGCTCCGTTTACCTGATTAAGACAATGGGCTCACGGCGGATGTGACCGGTTGACAGGGGGTGCTTATTCCTCGCACCTGATCCCACCTGTATCCAGAGATTCGTGTTTGCCTAACCCTTGTTTTGTATTCTATTTAGGACTTACGAGATTGATCACTGTTCGTTATCTTTGCCTTTATATGTATAGTATTAGTTTTGAACATTTATTTATTTTTCATGCAAATGCGCTTTAATAGAGACTTGGATAATTTAATCATAAGCAAAATTCATTATTGAATCCACTAGATTGTGGATAAATGAAAGGTGAAGAAAATGAACAGTGAACAATCTCATAACTTCCACAAGGAATGCAAAAGTTACGCCAAACACGGAATTTTTTAACCCTAAACATACTCTATATCATAATTAGATAAACGGCGAAACCCGTAGTAAAAATGAACGTAAAAAGGACGGCTTAACAATTTGTATGGCTAGCGAAGATGGATATAGCAATGTTTCTTGGTTTGTAAGGGGTTTTTGTGGAGGTTAGGAGTTCAATATTTGTGTGGTAACTTTCATTCATTCGCTAAATTGATTCGGACATGAAATGTGTATAAAACTGGAGCATAATTTTGAAGCAACGGAGTAACCTGTAATCAAAATCAGTGCATGTATATTGATTGATTGTTGTTTAACATCCCTTACTTTTAAGGTGGCCATTGCCGGTGAGGGACTGCAAAATTTAGACATATGCTCGGCGCTTACGGTCTTTGAGTAGGGAGGTATCTTTATATGCTACACCTGCTGTGACACGGACCTCATTTTTGTGGTCTCAACTGTAGGATAGTCCCATTTTTCGCCTCTTACGACAGGCAAGGAGTAAAGAACAGCCTAACAGTTGGTCTGGTACACGTCAGACAGCATTATGAGCAGTTTTTAAATCGAGGAATGTTACTGACAAACAAGTTGATGTTGCAGGTGTTTCAACAGCTAATTTTGAAGCCATCATTTCCACAAATTCTACGTCGTTATAACGATCTGGTTTGCCAGTACAACCTGCCATTGGGTCAAATGCTGTTTGACGTGTTCCATTCCAATTTTTATAATGCTTTTTATTCATTAATTTTGACTACGGATTACTACATTTANGGATGCGTTTTATCCATTCATTTTGACTACGGATTACTACTTTTACCTGATCATGATAAAGAGCTCACAGCGGTCGACAAGAGATGCATGATTACTCATTCTGGGCACCTGGCCACACCCCTGATTTATACCGAGGTCCGTGTTTGCCTAACTCGTAATTTGTATTTCTTTTAGGGCGTATGGGATTGATCACTGTGAATTATCTTCGCCTTTTTCTGAGAAGCTTTAAACGAAAACATACTGTTCATGAAGTTCGTTATTTATTTGCTTTCATTTTCGTGGGGTTAAGTAGTCGTACTATATTTGAAATGACGAGATTGCTGACATACTGATAACTTAGACAGTGACACGCTGTCTAAGTTCGTTATTTATTTGCTTTCATTTTCGTGGGGTTAAGTAGTCGTACTATATTTGAAATGACGAGATTGCTGACATACTGATAACTTAGACAGTGACACGCTGAAAACATAAATGAATCACGAATTTACATAAAACATGCAATACTAGGTGCTAGAAAATAAAATTCATATCGAAACGTCAAGAATGAGTTAATCATAAAAGCGTAGAACTGAATAAGGACAGTTTGTCAACAACAAAGGGTTAGTAATCAAAATAGACAACAATAAAGAAATCTGGCGTCCCAAAACATCCTAGAAAGAACATTAATTTACTCCAAACGCATCTGTGGAGAAAATTCTATTCATTAAAGAAAAACCGCCAAACAGCCACGCATGTAAAAAGTATCATAAAATTATAATTATCTTTGTTGGAAATCTTTAACAGCTGATCTGGTTTGTAAAAATTGGCGGTTTTTTTTAAAAAAATTTATATATTATACAACACTTCTATGACTCTTCTTTAGTGGACTGATTTTAGTAGTCTGAAGATTGCGGTTCTATAGAGCGCTTATCCTTGCGTTCTGTCTCACGACACTTTTGCACGGAAGTAAGTATATGTTTGTTGTAATTTAATTTCACTATCGTTATATTACATTATGATTGCATTATTTCAATATTACCACCATGTATGATCTCAATCAAAGTTTTTTTTTAATGCTATACGTCATGTAATGATAGTGAGCGTTAAAAACGAACATAGTATACAAACCAAGCTATAAAGTTTAAAACGTTGAATGTAGGTTTCTTATGCTCCATATTTTTTCTCATGATACCACATGCATCTATTTTGCATTTTTCACAAATGTTAATTTACAATTCAATGTAAAATTGAAATCTTTCCAAAATGTCGTTTTTATTTGTGCATTTCAATGACCGATCGTTATTGTTGTTTTATCAAATGATAGAAAACCCCACCAAAACACGGCACATTTTCCACAATTTGATGCGTCCAAAAATCGTGGATATCCTTTGATCTTGATGAGGCATGAAGACAATTTTGGAACAAAAATTATTTAGATATCTAATTCATAATATGATAGCATTAAATTCTTGTAAAACATGGTGCCAAACAAATCTAAATGTTTACAGCCTAGGGAATTTTGTTCATATCAGATGTAAATTTAATCATTTTCGTACCTTGTTTTCACAGGCCCCAAACACAGGATCTGTCAAAAAACCATTTATATGAATTGTGGTAACAAAGATTCAAAAGACAGCAGTGAAAATGGAGGATTTATAGAAGTACCATGTAAGACTGAAATTGTACTCTCTTTCGCATGATTTTGTTAAATATGTACATAATTGATAGGATACGGTATGTTTACTGTAAAGGGAAAACTATTCGCATGGGTTTAATTTTCGCTATATTCGCGATTACACTAATGATCGCAAAAATAAAACCATCGCGAATTGTTGTTCAATGTATTTGGGGGTATGATTTTAATTCAATTTCTTTACTTTCCGCGAAATTTAACCATTACGAAATACCAAAGAATAAAAATCGCGAAAATTTAGTTCCGCGAAATTAAAGCCCTTTACAGTATTCCATATCTGAAATGTTAAATTCCCTGTTTCATCATTTACCTAACTACCTGCAAGTGTAAAGTGTGTATCCATGCACACCTCTCTAGATATTTGAAGCATTAACAACCATCTTGAGATTTAAAATCCTATAACATACATACATTGACACTTTAGCGTGCTTCATTGACATTCTGGCATATCTGCTTAAAAGATTGATATTTGTTTTTGAAGTGGATAGCACCCCTCCTCCGAGAGACGTACCTGATGACGCAGATGTTGATGGAACGACTGAAAATCCACACCAATCAGGTACAGTGCAAGATTATGATTATAGTTGCATGATTATGGAAGCCTATTTGGGTCCTATCAAACCTAAATTTCAAATTTGAAATAACTAATTTTCGATTTGTTAGTTCTTCGTCGTTTTAAACTTTGAGGTTTGTTGTAATGCGTTAAATTTGTTATAAGAAAATAAACTTCTAACAACGGATTTCAAGAATTGAAATAACGAATTAAATTTAAAAAAAAAAACCCGCCATATTCTAACAGTCGTTATTGAATTGAAAATTCTATAATTTTAAACTATTTATTTTCAATCTATTAATTCTTACTATTTCCGTACTTTCGTTCCCGAATTATATTCTAATTTAATATCAACGATTTTGTAAACCATTATATCGAATTTGATAGTTTGATAAAACCATTCCTAAAATTCGTGTTTTCAAATTTAATTCATGAAAACAAATTCAGAAAGTCATTACAAATTTAACAAATCGTCATGACAAAGTTAATTCGATGTAACAGAAAGTTCTACAAGTTTGAAAAACAAATCATACTTTGTATTATCGAATTTTGGAATTGGTTATTTCAAATTCAAAAATATTTTTGATGGGTCTTAAATTTTCTTCAGTACATGATATGCATACGTATTTGGGGATATTTATTTTATGCTATGCTAAAACGTTAATGACCTGACTTTATGAAAGGTATTTAGAAACTAATTATTAATCATCCGTAGGTATTGGTAAGAAACATATGTTATTTGTAACAAATTGGTTCACAATTACTTCCTTCAAATGTGAATGAAGTTGGTATCCAGATTATTTTTTCAAGTGACAGAGACAGAACAAAGAGGAATCTTAATATTGGATGGATAAAGACATTCCGTTTGAAATATAGGTGAGAAACTCAATCTGATTAAAATCAGGTCCTCGATCCGCTCCTATATTTTTATGCTGTCGCTACACGAGGATCTGACGTAACCCAACTAGGGGTCACGTCCGCGTGACCTTCGTCTTAGCCAATCAGCGCGTCAGCAGTTCAACCGACGGTCGAAATGCCTGTCTCCACGGACGGGGGAACAGCCACAGGATCTAAGACACCACAAAGGATTTATAACTTGAGTGAGTCTTGCTGCCTGTGTGGTTTTTGTTTTGTTGTCCATGAAACTGACGCGAATGGTGAAACATGAACGTGACCTCTAAGCGAGCTGATTCAGATCCTAGTGTAGCGATCTAAGTGAGCGGATCTAAGGAGCTGATTTTAATCAGATTGGTGAGAAACTTTGATTCTCTGTTGCATGTCTAAAACAAAACGTTTATTTTATGACACATAACTCTTACAATGAGGGACAACTCAAGTTTATATATACACATGTATATAATTATATATATAACATGTATTTTAATTTTATTTTGTAATTTCATTCAAATCATGTGGATTAATCAAAAGTAATCCCGATATTGCTTCATGTTGTATACCGCTACATACATGTATTTCCAATACATGCCGACCCGTGGGGGTCCGGGGTAGAATAGGTCCCCAGCATCCCCTTCCGTGTCATTCGGATGAGACCGGAAAAACCGAGGCCCCGTGTCACAGCAGGTGTGGCACGAAAAAGATCCTTCCCTGCTAAAAAAAAACACTGAGTGCCGAGTATAGGTCTAGAATTTGCAGCCCTTCTCCGGCAATGGTGACGTCTCCATATGAGTGAAATATTCTCGAGTGGGACGTAAAACAATAAATATTCAATCAATCAATCAATCTAATACATGTACATGCCTGGGAATTCTAATACTATTGGTAAAAGTGACAGTGACCATGAAATCCACGATGATAATAATTTCTGATATTGTTTGTGGTTTAGAGTGGCGGTATCTATAACATGTATCTGTATCCCCTAATAGTAAAATCAGTTTCCGGTTCTGAAGTAATGATGATATTGATGTAAATAATAATAAGGAGATGACAAATGATAAGAATAACAAGGTTATGATGACGATAGGAATAATAATGATCGTAAAAATGATAATGGTAATAAGAACGTGATTCTTGATGATGATATTAACAATAATGATGATAGAAATAACCATAATAATGATGATGATGATAATGATGACGATAATGCTGGAATAAAGATGTTTCTTTTGTTTTAGGACTTGTTGCAGTTTTGGATTTTTGGATTACATTCCCCTGGTCCTGGATTCAACTTCTGTACTGATCTATGTTTTTCTTATAGAATACAATCATTCAAAACATCTTGTATATATTTATGTTAAAACCGTGCTATAATCCAAGGTAACATCGCAGCTTTGGTTTTTTTTTCTGATGAAAGGTAAAAAAAGAACAGT
>CAJDSM010059974.1:59-10983 GCA_903981925.1 Ostrea lurida | reverse complement strand
ACGGCGTAAAACTACGTCACGATGACGGTTTCGTACGCATCTTTCAACTAATATTTTAAACCTTCTTCCATCGTCGACCGGGATGAAACTAAGAAGAATGATTAGTCTTTTCCTGAATTTCAATCCATATAAAAATCGTTCGGGCGACGAGGGAAGAAGTGTTAACGTTCACATGGCTTTATCTATACAAAAACATGAAAAACATCACAATAGCCTCACAGCCCTTACTTTATAGGATATGAGCTAACGCATGGCGGCATAGATGGGTGATTTCTATATGATTTTCACGTAGTACCTATGAGTTACTCTTTCAGAAATTAGTCAAGAAAACATATGCAATGTCAAACTAAATTTTTCCTTATATTTTTAGGCGGGCAGGATTTTGGCCGAACCGATACCTACTTCTTTGAAACAATACTAATATGCTTGGGCCTCATTCTTCTGAAACTCGTCAGGCTGATCTTTGTGTTGCTGTTTTCAGCCAGAAATTTTCTATGTAGATTGTAGACGTAATCATTGAGTATTCTTTTCTGTTTGTGATCTTTTCCATCTTTGTGGACGTCTTTCTTGCCTGGCAAACATGAACTGTTATCATCTCTCTCCATGAACAATTCAACTTTTCTTGTCATACTTTGGCGCTCAGAAATCAGTCGATGTTTCTTCATACTCTTTCCTATTCTTGCTTTCAATATCTGTTTTCTGTGCACTCCAAGACATTTACTCATTTGCCTACCCATTCTATATTTATGAATCAGCTTTCCACAGACAATACCCAAAACAGTTCATTGCTTAGCTCTTTCCTTTGTTTTCTGTGCTGAGTCTCCAGTATCTCCTAGCAGACAATTCTTCAAAAAGAGTTGTTTTTTAACTTTTTTTCTTGATTTTGGAGTCATGTTCAGACTGCTCATCTCTGTTCGTGCTCTGCTTCTTGGTGTGTTTGGTACTGCTACATTAGAATCTTTCTGTTTAGCTTGAGATTTCTCTATTTTACCTCTAAGTCGCTGTACTTTCTTTCTCAGTGCAGAATTTCGTGTGTCTAATGCCTTCAACTGCACCTCTAGTGTCTTAAATCTCTTATTTGCCCTCGATAGGTATTTATTTTTTCTTTTTCGTTTCATTCCGTGACTATTTTGGTTGAAGTCCATTTTTCCACACGCTGGACCTCTTTTTTCAGGTAATTATCTCCTTCTTTAGCCTTTTTCCTCTCCCGATACCTCTTTTGGCGCTCAGCATTACTCATTTTAGTCATTATCTGAAATCAAAACATCATATTTTCATGTATGTGAATTACGTTACACTGTTGTAAATTACGTTACAATATAATGCATGTTAATACAAGATGTACACACAGACTGAATCAATATTTCATTTTTATGAAATCTTAATATAACATACATTCTTCATTCTCAACATAAAATTCTGATGGAATTATCAGCAAATAAATAGTTTCATTCATCTAAACAGAAGCATACTTACAGTTAAGATGGCGGGTCACACTACTTCAGCAACTAAAATCGTTCCCGCGTGTAAACTTCCTTTCTGAAGGTGTCCGTATGACAGGCGGTGTCATTGATAAAAGTTCATAGTAGTTTTGCTCCTAGGAAATTCAAATGAGTGTACATAACGTAGTTCACGGACTTTCATTTTATTTAGAATAAAAAAAATAATGATAGCAGCTAAAGACACTGTGTACGTATTATTTATCATTGACAGTAATGTGTTTTAAAGTCAGGATATTTGACGTTCATACCATGTATGGACTGTATAAAAGTTAGCGTAACGTAATTCACAATTAAATGCACAAAAGGAAAAAAGTCCATATCCTTGAACATTTTTTCACAAATGTTAACTTTAGTATGTAAATCACGAAATCTTAAATATTTTGGAAACTTTTTGATCAAATTTATCCATGTAACTGTACCGTACTTGCCAAATATATTTTCATTATAGCTGTAAGAAAATCGTAATTCACTGTAATAAATGGGACACTCGGATTTTTTTATCCAATTTTTTTTTTTATGTCATTGGGGGGGGAATTATTGGTAAAAATACATTGTTTATCCATATATTGTTCTATAAAACACTATTTTACCATCTTTATTTGGGATTCTATATTATTTTATACTACCGTAATAAGCCCACCCTTGTTTGTGACATGGTTTTTGTCTAATTTGGCAAGGAAATCCTTCAGTTTTGTGCAGAAAATGAGATCAATGTATTGTAATATCATTGTTTACTAATAGGGCGGATCTTAACGTTAAATTAAAGCCTCAAAACTATTTAGAATACGGTTTTCTCTCATCAAAAGACGTTTGTGACAATGATTTTTGGTTTTGGCGCACTTTAACTGACTTTGAATGCTAATATTGCCTGTTGGTGTCACTTACACTCCGCTAAAACGTTTATATTTACTAATATACATGTACATACTGTATAATACACATATGAATCATGTTTCCTAGGTAGCAGGAGATCATCTTGCACTTCAATCTTTGGCGCGTACACGGACCGAGCTTGCGAGGTCCGTTCGCGACAAAAAACGAGGTCGTCATATATTTCCATACAAAAGTCTATAACCTTTTTATTATATACTTTCAATTTCATTTAGAAACTAACATAATTTTATTTTTAACATTTTTTTCAATAGTTTAACAGACTAAGAGCTGAAAAACACGAAAAAATTTGAAACTTAAAAGTTTGTTGACGTTTTAACAGTAACGTCAAGAAACGTGCTCTATTATGACGTCACAATCAATTTTCCAATTTTGTTCAATTATGACGTCAGCTTGCGGGCCGAAACGTTTCCGGGCATATATCGCGTGATATTGGCCAGCAAACTTCTAAAGGAAAAAGAGGAGATGAATCATTAAAAGTATATAATAATTTTAGGATACACATCAAGTGTCGAGGAGTGCTAAATGAAAAGATTGATAAGCAACATGTAATTGTGACAGTGATTTCTATTGACGGTAGCCAATCAAAATCTAAATCATGCGGTCACGCTTCGAGTTTAGAAATACATAGTCCAGCAAAAGGTTTGCAACTAAGATGGAAGGCTGTCGACCCCATACAAAAGCTAGATTAGCAAGAGGGATATATTTCTTAATTGTGCACAGTGTCTAAATCCCCGTGCACAGTATTCGAATGGGTTTTAAGTGGTTAGCCTATATGTAAACAAAGAAAAAAGGAGAATGGTCTGCTTTGTGAACCATCACCATCATTTTGATATGTAAGGATACATAAAGGGATAAAGATAACGTACAGTGATCAATCTCGTAACTCCATGTTAGAATAATAAATAAAAGACAGGCAAGCAAGGACCATTGCATATACCAGAGATGGGAGCATGCGCCTAGGCGGAATAACCTTCCCATGCGGACCGGTCACATCCGCCCTGAGCCATTGTCTTGATCTGGTAAATGGAGTGATCCGTAATAAAATCAGTGTATAGACATGCCTAACAATTGGTATGAAACACGTCAGACAGCAGGATGTATTGGCAAACTAGCTTGCTACATGTATATGAACCATACGCAGAACGAGCTCTTTCGTATCAAATCAGTTGAAAGACAAACACCACATGCAGGTGATGATAGGTAAATAAGGTAAGTTGACGATGGAGAAGCTGAAACCATCCAGATTGTCCTATTACTGAGTTGTTAGTTTCAAATCCGTTAAGGTCGGTAGCTGATAAAATTACCTAAGTACGAATCAGAGGTGGAAGACTCTTTGGTGACTTGTATTCAGACGTTTGAGTTCACTAGGATATATCGCATCGACACATGAATGAAAATTGTTATTACTAATCAAGTAAACTTCGTCGATACATCTAAATATCCAATGAAAGGCAACTACAAAGAATTAAAATTTTCTTTTCAAGTACAAGCTTTGAATAATTCTCCCTTGTGAAAATTTAAAAACATTCAGCTAACAAAGGAGACCAATTCGTACCCATGAGAGTTCCAACGGACAGATTACATGTAATTTTGGGTAATAATATATATCAACTACACCAATATGAAATGCAAGTATTGACATAAAATTAGTTTATCATAACCTGACTTTGATATACCCCATACCAAAAGACATGTTTCAAAACTAAATAAAACTGTTCCGTGCCACCTTATGTTGGACGCTCAATTCCGATTAGCACTACGTTTCCTCAAATGTCAAAGGCATATACAATGACAATGCAACTTTTGTCTAAGTATATGTAAAAAAAATTAAAAAGATCATGGGCAAGGTTTGTTTTAATTCAAATTCAATATCATTCTTCATATACAGGCAAGTCAAAGCACGAATTTATTTAATTTTAAAATTTATCAAGAAAATATTTCTGGATTATTTTGTTAGTACCTACATGTAATAGTATGCATATGCTATTGAAGAGCCGATGTGTTTTAAATTAACAATTTTTAGTATTTATAAATTCAAAGTGTTTATTAAAGAATATGGGTATGGGTGTCCGGGTAGCATAGTGGTTATAGCACTGGCTTCTCACCGCTGCGACCCGATATTGATCGGCAGTGGTTGTATGTGAGGGAGCATGGTGGTCGCCCACTCAGACCAGGTACTCCGGTTTCCTCCCACATAATGACCCCTTACGCCAAAATATGTGCAAGTCGGTAAAAAGCTAGTATATAGCTTATGTTATTTGTTGATTTATATGCCCGACTTTAAAAATAAAGATTATTATAATACATTCACGAATACCATTAATTACACTATATATCATAACTCAATCATCAAATTTACTTAAGTTTTTCTCATAACCACTGGTCAAGAGGGAAATATTAGTACATACATATAACTAAAGTGGTCAGTGAATACAAATAATAGTCTTTATTCCAGAGGGCACCATGAACATCGTACATGTACATTGTTTTATTAGAAGCAAGTCAATGATCGTACAATTAAAGTATTGATTGATTTGCGACACATGGTTGAAGATCTTCATACAAATATAAAAACTAATATTCACACGTACTGCATCGTATTTTGCTTAGAGCCGGATTGAAAAGTTGTATTTTATTAAAACCCTACAACGCAAATATTTACAACATCCGTTCGAGAAATCGATAACTAAAGGGTTCCCGTAGATGAGTGCAATCAAATCCACTACTTTCGGTTTGCTAAACTATAGTTTAACACCACAAAATTTCATTATATCCAATATAAAATCTGAATTACGATTATTCAATAGAATATCTGATTACTGTGTGTGAAAATAGCATGGATTTATAGTAATTACTTTCATTATCATACATGTATTTATAAACATTCCAAATGCGATGTTGCCGATTACCTGAACATTTTAGAAAATTAAAAATCTGTTTAGCTAAACCCTATCAAACGCACCGACGAAATTCCCCATGAAGTAATGTATACCAATATTTTGTACAAACCTATGTTCCGTTCTCAACGTGCGAAGTTTTGGCAAATGGCTAGCGATCACGAGGTACACTCTACGGTAGACCATGTGTAAAACAAATACAGCTTTAAATCAAAGTTTCCCGTCTTTGGGATCAACCTTAAACCCCAAACCAATTACGATGCATTCGAAGGCTTCACCACTTTGACTTTTATAAAGACCTTCAGATTTGTGACCTCCTCTTTCAACGATTCGCCCGTCCACTTTGTACAAATCCTTCATCAGTAAATATATCATAATTGTTTCAAAGGTTTTTACAGGCACCTGAGGTATGGATATTATTAACCCCTTCAGATGTATTTGCGACGATGATTTCTCCGAAATTTGTACACACATACCCTCATCCCTGTTTCAAAGATGTCTCAAAGATACTTCATACAAAATTTTAAAAGAATTGGAATGGTAGTTATCAAGAAGTTAAAATGCAATAGTTCACCTGAGTTTTCTTTTATTAGTGACCTAAAAATTAACATCCATAAAATTACAAATGAGACCAATGAAATCTAAAAATCTTTTCTTAGGAGTAAAATTTCATATTGAAGTATTTTGTTATTCATATAAAATATTAAGATCTATAAGTTGTTCAACAACAGACAACAATAAATATTGTCAATGTTCAACAGTGTGTTGCACACATCTGCAAGTAGTAAGCACTCTGTTGAGGGAGTTGTACAAAGTATCTTTATTTCTCGGGTCTCTCCTGGGGTTACTGGTGTCAAAACCTGTACAGCACTACGTATCTGAGGAATCGCCACACAGCTTCAACTAAAATATAATGATTGCGCATTATATTTAGCATGATAAAGGGGGAAAAACCCAATATGAAGTCTTAAAATGCTTTAATCAAATCAATTTAAGATAATAATTTGAAATGTGCAATGAAGTAAAAAAAACAAAACAAACGTTCAACGAAGCATGTGTTTATAACTAATTGTAGCGGACAGTATAAAGGGAACTTATACTACCTCGCTAGTGAGCTAGCTCTTCTGGCGATGTGGTAGAGTTCCTGTCTTTATCACGCAAGTTAAGTAACGGCGAGCGTGATCAGCACCTGGATGGGTGACCGCTATACGTTACATAATTATTTTGTAATCTTAAAAATAGTTCATTTGTTTAAATTTTCTAGCAATGATGATAAAACATTTTACGTACAACAAATTATTTTAACATGATAAAACGTAAAGTGCAGTGTATATCTCTGTAAAACTCAGTAAATGTCTTGTAAATTACATTATTGTACACCTGACGCAATTTAAACATGCGAAAATGAGCTCCTCTGCCTTCTTCCTTGAACCATCAAATTTTCCAATTATGGCCATAAAACTTTGAAAATAAAACACCAGTTTAAGTTTCAAATACCATTTATTATATATACTGACATTTTTAAAGCCATTCTGCCCCCCCCCCCAACTGTGACATTTCTTGGTCGCTTTAAGACAATGAGTAAAATTTATGTAAATTCAGTGATTTGTGAAATTCCTACATATCTGTAACTTAATTACATATATCTCGTTCCGTCTGAACGTGGAACACAGTTTCATTTTTCAAAGAGCAAACATCATTAGGGATTTATATTGATTTAATGTAACCTCCTCAAATCTTTAACCACTAAAGCTGCAATGGAACTGTTAACCTTTTCAAAGATTTGTTCATAGCTTTTGACATTTACTGAAAAATCTCCATTCTTTCTAGGTAGCAACTGAGGACCATATTAACTTTGTACAGGCAACAGTTGTTGTGAATTTTCACCAAAGTAGTTTTGATGCTTTCTTATCAAGCTTTTCAAGGTATTTTTACGCAATATTCGTTAGCACACAATGTTAGGATCAAATAATATAGTTTTACATTTGACTTTTAACAAAGTTTAATTTTCTTATGCATACAAAAGGCGGAAGTTAATATTGTTCAAACATAATCATAATACAAAAAAATATACAAAAATCGAAGTGTAGTAACACGGACCTCGACAAAAGCGAAGTAGGATCAGGTGCCATGAGGAGTAAGCATCCTATGCTGACGGTCACACCTGCTGTGAGCCTTATAGGTCGAAATAAAGTAAAACGGATTACCCGTAGTCAAATCAGTAGGAAAATGACGTCTAACAAAGAGTATGAAACAAATCGGTCAACAATAATATTTGCTCTTAATAATCTACTTAGAGTACTTGTTGGGCAATCAGAGTGTTTTCTGACAAATATTGTGTTCTGTTTCCCAACGACTAGAAAATTCGTATTTTTCGGGTTCCGTTCTTGTTTAAAAAGCAATTATCGATGTAATCCGAAAAAGCTAGATTTTAATTTATCGTGAGGAATCGTTGTGTAAAGTTAGATTCATACGTTTTATGCAGTTCAATTTTAGAAATCTCGGATTTTTGGTATCCAAAATCTCTTTAGAGTTTTTAAAATCCACATCTGATTGACACCAACTTCTGGAATATGTAGTGGACAGTTTAATCTCTGAAGAGGACTCTTTGATAGCTGTTAGTATTAGTTAAAAAGTAAAGAAAGGAGGCTTGGTAGAGCACTTTTTACTGGAGCCAGCGATGTGTTATCTTTGTTTGGAAGGGTTTTTATGCAATTTCGGAAATAATAATTTAGTTAACTTTTACAAACAAATAGGTGAAGTAACATCGTGTTAAAGTAATCATAATCCAAAAAAATATACAAAATCGGTGTTGGGCAACACGGACCTGCCGACAAAGCGAGGTGGATCAGGTTGCCATGAAATGGGGAGTAAGCATTCCTCTGCTGACCGGCACCACCGCCGTGAGCCCGTAGTCGAAAATAAAGTAAACGGGATTACCCGTCGTCAAATCTTAGGTTAAGAAAATGACAGTCTAACAAACAAACAAAGACAATGTTGTACTTGCTTTATTCAGCTGGAACTAGTACAAAGTTTCATGTTAGTCTATGTACTCCATTTACCCACTTCTGGTTTCTTAAAAACAGAAGGAGAAATAGTACGCATTTTCCCCGTCATGGTGAATACGGATTTAATAATTCCGAATACCTATTTTGAATCCATTCGAGACAAGGTTCAAGCTCCTCTCTGCATATCTACCATACCATACCCCTTTTCCTTGCCCACAATATCTTTTCAATCTTGAGTCTAAAACACCTCCAACCTGCCTATATCTGGCTGCACAAATTGCTCTTTTCACTATTGAGGATCCACACTTCCAAACTTGACAACTTCTGAAATTAATATTTCCATCGAATGTGATATTTTTACCTTAAGGCCAAATAAATAAGCACTATGTTCTGATGTGATTTTGTTAAGCCTAGATTTTCCACCTACCCGCTTTATAGGATCTCATGTATCAGTCATACCAACTTGGCTGCATTAGGGCTGCGCCTATTTTGAATGAACTGTGATTTTATATTTTGTGTGTACACAAACTGTTTTCAATATCTTTGCTTAAAACTGATGTAAAATGAAAACGTTAATGCCTGACCCCAACATGGCAAAATTAAATTCCCTGCTTTTATTGGTCTTACTCTTTAAATAGCCCGCCATAATATCACAGCTTAATGCTTAGTCAATTGCATGGCTGTTTTTCTATCACCATGTTCCCCTTTCCCCTTTGATTCAGCTTATTGAATTGTTGAGATGCATTTTCATAAATTTCTGGTCATTGGATATCTCAGTTTTTGAACTGGACTGAATGACCTGCTAAATTGTTTTTTTTTTTTTTCATTATCTCACCTACTCTAAATATCAAACAAAAAAGCACACTATAAGCGGCTTGCAAATAACTTGCATTCAAAATTATGCGTACATACAATTGGTATACTTGTCAAAATGTTTTCAAAAATGTTTGTTGTTATTGGTAATCTAATGTCTTTGGACTTGGGTTTTCTATACCCTTTCTAGTTCTAATAACTTCATTAATAATGAAGCTTCGGATTTACATCTATTAACTATTTAATTTAGGTGGTAAAGCAACTCTGACAAGTACCTTGTGTTGATTTCCCTACCCCCTTCATTGACTTAACTATAAATGTACCCAATTTGCTCAAAACTGGGGAGGCAAATCTTTTCAAGGTGAATTTCGCTCGAAATTCAAAAAAACAAATCAACCCTTGACTATAAGTATCTTGTGTATTTGTGCTGTTGCAAGTCGGACAAATTTGGTTTCTTCATCTCGGACATCAATCAAATAGGCGAGGTAACATTCGTTCTAAACGTTATCATACATCCAAAAAACATATACAAAATCGGTGTTGCAACACGACCTCCGACAAAGCGAAGGTAGGATCAGGTGCCATGGAGGAGTAAGCATCCTCTGCTGACGGTCACACCCGCGTGAGCCCGTAAAATTAGAATCTCTGGTATTGCCTCTGGTGCTCGTCTTGCCCCTGGACTAGTTGTCTGGACCGATGAAACTGTTACGAGAGTAAAGAATCAGCTACATCATTTTTGTTTCCCTATTTATTGTTGCGCTTTAAACATTGATGTTTTTCCTCAAAGCAAGAGGCCATTGGCCTTATCAAAACCCATAATTCTTTTGATTTGGATGACTGCCTGTTAACATTGATACCAAAGCACTGTTTTCAACTACATTATGATTCCTTTTATTCACAAAAAATTGTCTCCCCCCGACAAGAATTGCCAGAAGGTATTGACCACCAGTTCTAGAAAAATGACAATACATCTAGAAAACTGAAAATATATCACCGCATCATGTGCCCCAAAATGCGCCAGTTCACCCAGTAGACTCGGACAGTATTGACCACAATACAAAGCCAACTCTGAGAAGTTTACCAGTGCCTGTCATTGAAACAGAATGCACCCATAATTAGTCACTACTTAACCACTTACAATTTCATGGATCAGTCTTCACCCATTAAAGTTGTACAAAATTTTAACCACATTCTGTACATTCCTGCCTGATTCATTACTTTGATTTATATGATTGAGGTTTTTTTATTCCACAGGTTGCATCCCAAAAACGTCTATTAAATTGCTCTTGCATGTGGAACCCCTTTACTGAAATAATTTAAAACTGCCCACAAAACTTTGAATTTCTGAGCTGGGGTGATGTTTTTATCAATGTTGCTGTTAGCAATCCACCTTACTGTGAAAACCTTTTCTGTTGGTTATCCTTACCACCATGTCTATTTGTCTATTTCTAAACCCAAAAATATTAATTTTTTAGTTGAGAGACCCATTGTTTTTTTTCTTGTGCTATTGGAACTCCATAGTATCACAATTTTTTTTAATTCCTTGCATTTAAGCAAGACATCATCCGAACCTGGAAGAGTCAAGAAAAGGAAGTCATTCAAGTAATGAAAAGTGTACCAATACCATGACCACATTGTGGCAGGAGCAAACAGATTAAGTGAAAATAACTTCAAAAAAATGTACCTGCAGCCAATTTTGCGGATTAATGGCACAAAAATATCCAAAATGCTAGAGCAATTCATATGAAATTCAACACAGAAAGATGACGGAGTATTTTGACCGAGCAGTTTTCAAACATCCAAGATCTTG
>CAJDSM010059963.1:475-14523 GCA_903981925.1 Ostrea lurida | reverse complement strand
CAGTCATCGGCCTTGTCCATGACGAAGCCCTTCCACCTAATCTGGCTGACAACATAAGAAACTTGACCCAACAACATGCCTCTTTCTTTGGCCTATACAATATTCGGAAATAAAACAACACACGTAGATTAGCAACAAAAGATTCCATGTAGATTTTGGCGTAAATAATATTCTCTATCCTATACGCATGAACCCATTAGTAATATGCAAACATCAAATCGTTTTCCCCAAAACCGGTAGATATCCAAAAACAGCAAGGTAGATAATGCCCATAGATCCCACAGTCAGTTTGACGATGTTTCCGGGAAAATCCGTATAATCCTGGTAAACTTTACCTCTTGAAACTTCATATGATGGCGCATTCACGCTGGATCCTTCAATTTTAAAACATTGTGAACTGGAATACGGAGTTAATTAACATTTCTGTAAGAAAAAAAACTAAGTCCAGCTGGCCACTTGAGCGCCCTACCCTGGTCGAAAAAAAAAATGATAACAACAAATATACTGCATCGTCAAGGTGTTCGTCTGAAACTGAATAATTGTCGTGTTAAGATACTATATATTTTTATGCGTATGAATGCTGCAGCGTTTTTGCCGCTTGCACTTTTTGACTTAGAACTGGATTACACTTCAGTCGCTCAATACGGGCGTATTCGCCCTCGGCCTTGTAGTGCGATTGCTATAAATCGACTATTTACATGTTAATATGTAATGGCTTGATGTAATTGTTACCAAGAATCACTTGATGCGTATATCATTTTAAATTATATGCAGCTCATGTGGTTGAAAAAAATAGATTAAACCTAATTACATTTCATATTGATATTGTCAAATGTCAAGTTGGTTGTGGGGAAATCTCCTTCATATGTATACTAGTGTGGTACCAGCAAGAAACATATAGTATGTAACGCGAATATCAAAGAAGGTAAAGAATCATCATATCAAACTCTTTCATATCACGACTTAAGCAGTTACTTTCTCTGAAGTAGAATATGTACAGGTATATATTCAATCAGTCTTCATGATGTTGAAGGCGTTATAAATGGTGATCTTACATATTGAAGTACCTTAAATAATCATACGAAACGCACCATTACTGTAGTTATCATGCAGAACGCAAAATAACAGACGTCAAAGTGAACACAGCAATTGAAGAATGACAATAAATATTCCCATTTTCGCTTCGTTTGGTGTAAGAAAATCATGCAAAATATTTTTAAAAAATAGTTCGTTTCCGAACAGCATGAACCCTGGACAATTATTTTATCAAAATTATTTATTCTCCAAGCACTAGGCCGCATGATTGTGTGGTTTGTGGGCCACCCTTTCTTTTTCAAAAGTATCAAAAATGATAACTAATCTTATGGGGTTTTTCTTAACACCCGCCGTGCGGTACTTGGTGAAGACATTTTGGTCAAAGCAATACACAAATTCGCCCCTTCAGTTTTAGATATAATGGTTTTGTGGATCAAACCAAAGGACTAAACAACTTGATGATAAAATGGGGGATAATTTGTTAAGATCATGTCGCAATTGTTTCGCGGACAACTCCCTCTGAAAATTCTTTTTTAATAAACTCTTTTCAATTTGAAAAGTTCTTTGCATCGGTTTCCAACAAGTAAGTATATTTCGTAGTTTCTATATTGTAAAAATGATATAATCATATATATCTCTGTCATATTGGCCTGGTTCCCGTTCAATAAATGTCAACATCGAATCATCCACACTAACATTAGTAAATGCAAGGTGTTCGTGGTAGAGCTTGGGATGACGTGAGTTCGAGCCGTGCTTGGCATCCAGGCTGGCTCAACCTTAGACCACTAAAAATAAGGGCTAGTGATTGCTCCATTCGCCAGAGCCCGGCAGCTAGAAGTGAGAATCACGGGGATCCCTTTTCAGATATGACCTTAAAAACCGGAGGTCCCTCTGTCGAACGGAGCAGCGTGTGCGCACGCAAAAGAAACCGCCTCAACTTGCGAAAAAGCCATAATGTGTGAAGCATAAGACTAAAATTTACAGCCCTTCATGCCTGGCATGAACGTCTGAATATGAATGAACATCTTCTTAGCGGGACGAAAGAAACAAACAAATTAATATACAAAAAAAAAGACTGCATCGCTTCTTTCTATACTACTAAAGAAAACTTTGCATACTAGTCTGAGCCACTTTTTTCCGATTTGAATATGGATACCTCTTTTGTGCAATATATCATTCCCTCTCACAACTCTTCAAAACTTGTCATCTTTCAAACTTGGTATCGATGTTAATGCTGACATCATTGAAGACTGTTACCCTGTCTGTTTTTGAAGCTGATTTTCGACAATTTTTGGAAAAAAATATACATTTGTGCTTTTAGACCCTGTTTAATATCAGACGGTCCTACCGCACCTCATTACGGTTTATTTGCCTATCTCTTAAAGAACGTTGTATAGCTGTATCATAGTCAGCATGTGAACTCTCTTTGTTATTAAGGTCTGTGGGTATCTGTACATGTATCATAGCAGCAGCTGAATTTCTTTTGTTATTTAGGTCTGTGGGTATCTTGTACCATCAACCACGATCGCCATATTGGTGTGGCGCCAAGTGCTTTCATAAAACGCATGACATTAACACATTTCTGCGCTCTCTCATTTTGCATAATACATGATAAGTAACAGCGGTTTTATCGAACAATCGATCGGGTAGAGCTCATTGCCTCATGATCGGCGGTCGTGCGTTGATTGAGTCGCCGTGCTTGGAGCGGCCTCGTCAATATGTAGTAGTTACACAATACGGCTTTAATTGGTTATTGTAACAGGAATGGACGACAGGCGGGCAAAAATGCGCCGAGACGCGCAGGCGTCCCAGTGACATTTTTAAACCCGCCTTCGTCCTTCCTTACATGATTCCATGAATTTGGGGTTGCTCTGATATCACCTGTGATTACAGCAATATGTTTAACTTGGTTTATGTAAAGAAGGACGCGGCGGGTTAAAATGTCAAACTCGGGACGCTGGCGCGTCCTCCGTGCCATTCTTTGCCTCTGCCTTCCGCTCTCTGTATGCATAAGCCAATTAAACCTATTGGGTAAACTACTACATTGCATATGGAAGCAGACGGTAGCTCGCACGTGCTATTTGTTGGAAGTATTGACGTTCTCTCGAAAAATTGACGATGTAGTTGATGACTTTGACACTGCTTTGAGTAATAAGAATTGATACCGAAGCTGTCCTACTTTGTTTAACGCAACTTCTCACAGCTTTTTCATTTTTGAGACCTTTGTTCATTAAACGTAAGTTAATAAAAACATCGAAGGTTGTATCTCTCTTGCGAGCGTAACAAATACTTCAACCTGACCGCTGGGGGAAAGCCCGGGTTATGACATATTTCGGTTTTTAGTACTCTCTTGCCCCTTGCGTTGGTCGTCAAACGGCGACTTAAAATGGCGGTGGTACTTCGGTATAAGACCGCAAAAAACCCGATGTCCGCGCTGTCACACGCAGTTACTGGGCATTCGACAAATATTCCTCCTCTGCTCAAGCGCCATGAGCCGTCCGAGCATAGGCCATACAATTTGCAGCCGCTTGCACCGGCCAAATGGCGTGATCACGTTTTCTGCGCTTTCCCTCTATGGCAGTTCTCTCTCCTGGATCACTTTCTGGCCCCCCTCCTCCTCCCTGGATTCACGTTTTTCTCCTTGCAGCTCGCCTCTCAGTCTCTCCCTGATCATTTTTCTGTCCTGAGCGCGGCTCGCTTCTCTCTCTTCCCTGATCACTTTTTCTGGCTGCTCGATTCTTCTCCCCTGATACTTTTTCTGGCGCTCCGGCTCTTCTCTCTCTCTCGTCATGATCACTTTTTTTTTCTGGCTCGCTCTCTCTCTCCTGGACTCTTTTTCTGCGCTTCCTCTATCTCTCCTCTCTCCTGATCATTTCTGCGCTCGTATCTCTCCCTGATCACTTTTTCTGCGCCGCCTCGGCTCTCTCCCTGATCATTTTGGTCGTGCGCTCGCTCTGCGCTCTCTCCCTGATTCACTTTTTTTCTTGCTGGCTCGCTCTCTCTCCTCCCCTGGATCAGATTTCGCGCTCTCCTCTCGTCTCTCTCTCCATGATCACTTTTCTACGCTCGCTCTCTCTCTCTCTCCCTGAATCATTTTCTGCGCTCGCCTGCTCTTTCTCCCTGATCACTTTTTCTGGCTCCCTCCCCTCTCCCTGATCACTTCTTCCTGCGCTCTCTCTCTTCCTCCCTCATTCACTTTTACTGCGCTCTCTCTCTTCTCCCATGATCATCCTTTCTGCGCTCTTCTCTCTTCTCTCCTGATGCACTTTGTTCTGCGTCTCGGCTCTCTCATCTCCCTGATGATTTTTTCTGCGCGGCTCTCTTCTCTCCCCTGATCATTTTCTGCGCTTCTCTCTCCTCCTCGTCTCCTCCTCTCTCTCTGCTCTCTCTCTCTCTCTTCTCTCATCTCTCTCTTCTGTGCTCTCTCTCTTCTCTCTTCCTCCCTGAGTCATTTTTCTGCTGCTCGAGTCTCTCTTCCTTATCACTTTTTCTGCGCTCGCTGTCTCTCTCACCGTGACCAACTATTTTTCTGCGCTTCGTCTCCTCTCTGATCACTTTTGTTCATGTCTCGCTCTCTCTCTCCCTGATTGCTTATTTCTTGCGCCTCTCTCTCTCCTTGATCACTTTTTTCATCAAGCGCTCGCACTCTCTCTCCCTGACATTTTCTGCGCCTCGCTCTCTAACTCTCCCTAATCACTTTGTTCTGCGCTCGCTGGCTCTCCTCTCTCTCTCCCCATGACTCTTTTTCTGCGCCTCCGATCTCTCTCTCTCCCTATCATTTTTTTGTCCTGCGGCGCTCTCTCTCTCATCTCTGCTGAATCACTTGTTTCTGCGCGTCGCTCCTCTCCCGATGATCAAGCTTTTTCTGCGCTCACTCTCTTTCTCCCTGATAACTTTTCTGCGCCGCTCTCGTCTCTCTCGCATGATCACGTTTTCTGTTCTGCGCTCGAATTCTCTCTCCCTGAATTCACGCGGAGGCTTTTCTTCTCTTTTCTGCGCTCGGGCCTCCTGTATCTCCTGATCACTGACTTTTTCTTTGCGCTCTGCATCTCTCCTCTAGTCTCTTCTCTCTCTCTCTCTTTCTTTCCTCTCTTCTCCCTGATCACATTTTTCGCGCTCGCTCTTCTCTCTGATTCTTTTCTGCGCATCTCATCTCTCTGCTCTCTTCTCTCTCCCGATCACTTTTCTCGCTCTGCTCTCTCTCTCCCTGATCACTTTTCTGCGCCGCTCTCTCTTCTCTCTCCCTGATATTTTCTGCGTCTCTCTCTCTCCTCTCTCTCATCTCTCCCTGATCTACTATTTTCTGCGTCTCGCTCCTGCTGTCTCTTCCCGATCACTTTTTTTCTGCGCCGCTCTCCCTTCTCCCTGACACTTTTTTCTGCCTCGCCTCCTCCCTCCCTGATCACTTTTCTGTGCTCGCTCTCTCCCTGATCCTTTTTTCTGCTCGCGCTCTCTCTCCTCTGATCACTTTTTTCTGCGCTCCTCCTCTCTCCTCTCCCCTGATCACCAGTTTTCTCTTGCGCTCCTCTCTCTCCTGATCACTTTTCTGCGAGCGCTCTCTCTCTCTCCTTGGACAACTTTTTCTGCGCTCCGCGTCTCGTCTCTCCCTGACAGATTTCTGCGCTCGATCTCTCCTCTCCCCGATCACTTTTCTGCCGCTCGCTTCTCTCTCTCACTCCATCCTCTCACTCTCTCGTGATCACCTTTTCCTTGCGCTCGGCATCCTCTCCCTGATAAGGCGATACTTTAACATGAGGAAATTACCCATCCCATTACATCCATTATAGGCACCTGTATGTATGTAAAAATTGACTAAAACCACCCGAAAAGAATGAATATTTACGCTTTTTAAAGTTTTTCCCCCTTGTAACACATCGTGTCTGGTATAATACCTATCCATAGTGATACTGTGAGTATTATTGTGAAGAATTGTGACGCAACATTTACATATCATGTATATCCCTTTTTTTTTCTTTATCAAAAAAAAAAAAATGTTTACTTACTTGCACTTACAAACGTTAATAGCAGTCCAATATAGAGGCAGGTATTAATTGCTCTTTCCATCAGTGAGATATCTGATTTAACTCGTTCTTTTTGAATATCAATGGGCATGCATCTAAAGCCACTATATAGTCTGACTTTGAAAATTATGAATATGTTATTAGCTCCTAACTCGTACAAGAAACCAATACATGCTTTGTAATAAAGAGCGACTTCGCTTTTTAAATATTCGTTGAAGGCATCTTCTATCATTCACCAATCGCTGGCTTGCTTACATCCGCAAATAGGGAACGTGTTTTGAGGAATTATATTGATGATGTTTACAGTTGTTGCTATGGTCTTGCTGTTCAACAAATTTTAGAAGAGAAAAAAAAACCTTTGGTGTACATATGCTGGACTGATCTGTCAATATGTTGAAATTATGACTGAATACTTCTATAGTCACAATCCCCACCAGACTTACAATACTACTTATGATGCATTTAATATTCTCACGAAGTTATATTTACATGTGTTATTGTACTAAAACCTGAGAGTATCAAATACTAAATCATTACGGTACCAATTTTTATGCACCAAGATGCGCATCGACAAAATTTGTATTCTTCAGTGGATGCCTGCAAACCGAAATGTTGGAAATACCGAAACATGAAAAGTAAACACTTTATAAAAGTGTATAATGTAGTGCCAACAGAATTGGGGCCAAAACTGTGAAGGATGCAAGAGCTATCTGCCTGAGGGAGATACCTTTAATTTTAGATATGAATTCTTCAATTTTATCCACTGCACATTAAACATATCCGGATTCAAGCTAGTAACATAGTACAATAGCACTGGGCTGTAGAGACCCCTCGGGAACTATACAGTCCAGCAGCAGAAGGCCTCGACAGGGGGTCAATAATATAATCACTAAAGTCCGAGAATAATTGCTGAAAAGTAAGTTGACATGTATATTGTGACAATACAAGTTTTTGACATAAAAATAATAGAGGTACTGGTAACGTGTATCAAAAGTCTCTGCAAAACTTGGATCTATGGTGGAGAAAATGATTTGTATAAAATGTTTTTAAGAAATAAATTTCATTTTTAATAACATGTAAAATATATTACGGCCAAGGGTATAAAAAAGGTAAAGATAATGAACAGTGATCATGTTCGTACATGTAAGTCCCAAATCGAATACAAAACAAGAGTTGGACAAACGTGCAGCACCCTGGACACACCAGATGTGAAATCAGGTGCTCAGGAGGAGAAAGCATCCCCTGTCGGCCGGTCACATCCGCCGTGAGCCAATTGTCTTGATTAGGTAAACGGAGTAATTCGCAGTCAAAATCAGTGTATGAAAAACGGCTTAAAAATTGCTATGAAACACATCAGACAACATTTGACCCTTGAAATGACAGGCCATACTGGCAAACTAGATTATTATATCGTCCATAGAATTTGCAAAATGTTGTCTTTAAACCCCTGCATAAACAATTTGTTTAAGTTACCTGCCTCGATAAGTAGAACAAAGTCTTGCATATCGAATAAGTTGAGAGACATACACACCATATGCAGGTGATGATGGAATATTGCTGAGCTGAAATCGTCCCGTTTGTCATAAAGTTGACTTGTTAGGTTGCCATATATGTCTATGTTCAATAAAGTATCCAAGTACGAAGCAGACATGCAAGACTCTGTGGTGTCTTTTATTTTTAGTTCACTGGGATATATCGAATCGACATATGAATTATATTATTGATAGATAAAACGTCATTATTTCGGAATGTCGAATCAAAGGCAACCGTACGGGTCGCGTTGCTACACACTGGCAAACTTCATGAAACAATCCCGTGGAGCCCCAGGTTAGAATCTTCACAAGCCAAGTGTCCATTTCGCCTTCTCTCATCTAGGCGAATCGGGACACTTGGCTTGCAAAGATGTATAACAAAAGACAATTCCAAACTTTCTATCGAATGCTTGCATATTTCACACAGATTGCCCTTGCTTTTTAAATAATTCGATGTGGCTGAGGAACGACGGTTTTTTTTTATAATAACAGAGACATTCCAAACTTTCCATCGAATGCTTAACAGTATTTCACACATGCCCTTGCCTTTTAATAATTCGATTGGCTTTTGAGGGACCTAGCACGCGGTTTTTGTTTTTTTAAATAATAAAAGAGACAATTTCCAATCTTTCACGAATCGCTTGCATATTTCACACAGTTGCCCTGTGCCTTTAATAATTCGTGGCTGAGAACGCGTTTTTATTTTTATAATACAAGAGACAATTCCAATCGCTTCATGTCATACTTGCCCTTGCCTATCTACCGTTTTTAAAATAAGCGATTGGCTGAGAAACGCGTTTTTTTTATATAATAGGAGATCCTGCGGTTTGCAAGAATTCCCACTCAATACAGTCTCTTTGTCGTCTGAACTCTCCCTATTAGTATATAGATCATTAGAAGTTTGTCATGTACGGAACGAACCACTAACAGCTCAGTTTCACCAAAGCGCTTTTTAAAATACGGATCGATAAACTTATATTGATTCCGACTATTCGTGAACAATTTGAATGCATCATAGCATCAACTGCACTATTTATAGGATCATACGGAATTCAAAACGTTCTTCATGACATCATGTGATGTCAATAACAAATTAATACCCCATTAGGTCAACAAGAATAGGAATGGATCCGCTGTCTCTTATAATTAATTATAAATCATGATTCCAACGAAACCCTCCATGTCTTTTAGATTAAACAATTTTTTAAACCTGTGGCGCTTTTTGATAAATATTGTTTTTACACTGACTTAATAGTCCGCGCGCATGTTCATGAGCTCTTGGTTTTTAAATGGCCATCATGAAAGATCTCACTAAATGGTTGGCATCTCTTCTATCCTAAACCTCTTTTCGCCATAATCTGTAAATATTCTGGGTACTATCCAATGTTGTGAAAATGTTTACCGTTTGTGCGCTGCGTGTAAGTCGGAGGCGAGGACTTCAATGTGTTTTGTATGGCCGTCAAAAGTATTTTAATCTTCTGCAATGAAATGCGAATCCTCAAACTTTATAAATGTAGTTACTTCGCAAAGTTCATATTTTCAACTATGGAACAGAAATGAGAAAGCTCTGGAAAAATGTCATTTATATGATTTTTGTGCACAATAGACTTGGTCTCTTAATTTTTGTCATCAAGAAAGATGCGAGTTCTATAAAAAGTGCGCCCCCAGAGGTCAAAGACTGGAACAGGAAATAACATGCCTTGATTCATCATGCGTATGTGGCCAGCACACGATAAAATGGAGGGAACATCGCTGTCATAAGATCAATAAACATGTTATTCCAATGTTTACACAAAAACTACGTAAGCAAGTATTGACCCCACCCTGGAGTGAGGACCGGCGAGGATTGCATGAAATTACAATTTGTAAGAGGTCTTTCAACTTTCATTTCATGCATTAAGTTTGTGCGTGTAGGTGTTTTTTAATTGGTAGATGATTTAGTAGTTTTGGCCCTTCCCCAAGGCCCTGGTGTTGGAGAAGTCCGATAATATTCTCCTTTCTCACAGATTTTTATTATCTCTCTACCAAGGGTTTTTCTTCTGCTATAAGTCTCATGCCGAGCCGGATCGTAATCTTGGCGCTAGCGAAGATTGTGTCCTTTCAGTAGAATTGAAGTGAGTGAAAGTGTAAGTGATCAAGAAAAGTTCAATATGTCCAACTATAATGCAGAAATTAAATGTTGAGAAATATTAATAAGGTTCATCTGTGTTGACCTGTAAATTGCACTGAACAGTACTGTTACAATAGGCATTACAACTCTAATGTCTTAAGGACCCTCTATACATGCACACAAAAGAGCTAGTAATTGTAAGCAATTAGGTTAACTGCCCGTAGATCAAAATGGGAATTTACAGTAATTTTGTGGTAATTACCAAATTCTTAATCAGTTTCAACATTGTAAAATTCAGGTACGTAAGATAGTTAACTGAAACTTTTATTTGCATGTTTTGTATTTCATTCAAGGAGCAATGGTATTTCTTTTCATCAATACTTCATATCTTTTGAAAAATTTTCCTGGGGGTAATGTCCTACATATATCAAATGAGACTACTTAGATACACTTAAATGAACACCTTAATTGTGAGTAAATTTTCTCGAGTGTCTAAAAAAAAGTTTTTTAGTGATAGAGGGTCCTTAACTTCTTGTTATTACAACAGCAAAGGCTGGCTTAACATGGGTTGAACTTTCATTAACAAATTTAAATAATTATGCATATAATGATTGTATTTTTACTTCATATTGTAACAAAGACAAAGCCAATCATAAAACGTATGATTAGGTAAGCCTGTTTTATTATAATCTGAAAGGTCGACAATGACATGATTACAAATGCTGGAGTTTAAAATACAAACATTTGACTAAAAAAAAAAAAATCATTGCAAATTCACTTAAAAAATCACCAAATTTAATCAAATCAAATCTATGATACTATACAGAGAAAAAAAATCCCAAACAATCCAGTTAAATCATATATAGGCTATCTCCTTTCGAGTAACCTTCACATGATTTCAATTAGATTCAGTTTACTTTAACAAGTTTTGCACCTTAAAACTACAAGCAGGATTCTGCCAATATATACACATTGATGTTTTGAATTATCTAATGGTTTAGGCGACAAGCTATACCAGTTCGATTAATATTGCATGTTGAATTGTGGGATAATGATACGTACAAACAGGTGGAAAAAAAAAGTCCAGAGCAATTTCATCCACAAAACGAAAAAAAATTACCTAAAGGTGTTTATTTTGTGACTTATTTAAATTTTCTTCTTCAAGGAGCTTCCACTGAATCTGTATTATTCTGGACAAATAATCCAAATTTATCCAAATATACATTGTCAAGTACATAGGTGTTCTAATAAACAGATTTTTTCTCTAAAACAAAGAGCTTAATTTTTTGTTACAAATTGTGAATTAGTCTTGTAAATTCTCCAAACATGATGTGTATTTTTACAACGAGAACAATTCATCTCTGGTTTATTTCCCACTGTTGCATGCTTTGGTGAGTGTACGTTCTAACCAGAATGGAAGCTCTTAAGGTGGTCTACGAGCTCCATGTCGTCTGCTGGTCGGTTATGTGTGTCCAAACGGTTCTCCCACGAAGCAGAAACGGTGGAGCCTGAATGTAGTTAACAATTATAAAGTTAATGGTGTGATGGAAAGGTGCGATACAAATGGTTATCTTGAAAGTAGTTCTACTTTACATCAGGTTATGAAGTATAAAGCAAAGAGATTGATTATAGTATTTATTGTTTTACTCACCACTCGGAGCAATTTCGCTCATATAGAGACCCATTACGGTGAAGGCTGCAAAATTTTGGCCTGATGCTCACTGCTCATGCCTATTGAGAGGGAGAGAGATCTTTATCGTGGCACCTGCTGTGCACAGGGCCTCGGTTTTTGCTGGTCTATCTTGAGGGACCGCCCCATTTAGTAGCCTCTTACGACAACAAGGGGTGGGTATGAGGGACTATTCTAAACCGATTCCCATGGGGCAAAGGAAGAAGGTTCATATAAGAATTTTGGTTTACCACGTAATTGTTTTTTTTACTTCAACTAAAAAGTTTTCAAAGAGTTTCCATTCACTTGGACAGTCAAGAAACTTACGCTGCTATCGAGCACAGAGCAGAATAGACAAACAGCTTTCTAGAATGGAACTAGAACACTGGACAAAGTCATGTAGGGTCCACCGAGGCAAATGTTTTAATATTCACAACTAATGGTGATACAATTGTGCAAAGTTTCAGCTGTTACAATGTATAGGTTTTTTAGTGTAGTGTTCACAAAAAATGATATGCAGAATAAGTGAATTTTTGTGAAAAAATGAAGTTTTTTTCCAAATGTTAGGCCCAATAACACCAAAATCACGCAGCTACGGGTAATTTCCATTGAAGTCGCCGGTGACTTTGTAATTGGGCATCGGCACGTGAAATATTGCACCAAATCAGTTTTTTGTAAACAAGATCGGACGTAGATTAAAAGAATGATGAATCTTTTTTGATGACATTCCGTGTGAACAAGCGTTAAAATATTCTGTGAAGTAGTAGATTTATTTTAGTGCTGTTATGATTGATCATTCTTATTCGAATAGTATCCTCATATTTGACAAAAAGTCCGATGATTTCGAGTCATATAATTAACAGCTACATGTTGAACGTTTTTATATATTCCAGACATTTTTTTAAATAAACCTAACCAGGCCTAAATATGCTTTACCTCCTTTTAATTACTTTTTATTTGCAATGTATGTATCTTCAACTGACTCGTGCTGAAGCAATTTACTGGTAGCATGAATTTTGAATGTTGAATACGTGGATCATGTCGCAGGACTAGATCAAACGAATTATTTACTCCGTATATATGTGTTGAAAATATTTCTTAATTTGTTGTCTAAGAATATGGATACGGCAGTGGATTTTGGGGAATAAACACATCTACGAAGTGTCATTTTTACTACTTTACGCGCGGCCCCCCCCCCCCCCCCCCTAAATACGAAGGTGTTAGTCGCTTATTATCATGTAGGATAAACATCAGGCTAGTGAATAAAGAGAAAATTTATTTCAATTGTATTTAAAAAACAGAATTTACAATGAAAGGGGAGCGGGAAAACGTGCGGGAAAACTGTACGATATATCTTGATAAATACTCCATTTTGTCCTATCGATAAAAGAATTAACTAACGAAAACCTTAGATTTAGTTTTTAAATATTACAATCTTATGGAGACATCCAAGGTATTCATTCTTATATTTTTGGTGTTTAAAGTCGTACTATTCTTAATATCTTTTAAAAGATCAATGAATTTTACCTTCTATCATCGTCAGCTTGATCGTTTATATTTCGATAGTAAAATTGTTTAAATAAATCGGAGAGGGGGTGGGGCTGGTTGTGGCATGAGAGATAGTGCAATCTTCACAATCATTTGACAAATAGAATACCTAGTTTTTCAAATCGGGGTTGGAGTCATATTTTGTTATTGAAATATTCAATATACCCATTTAAAAGTTGAACAATGATAAATCGTAAGTGACAAAACGCACCAATAAAAATAATGTTAATGGTTACCATGGAAACAAAGCGCTTGGTAATATTGATTATTTGCTTTGATATCTCATGATTTGAATTTATGTTAAGTGAATTTTTTGTGCGTAGGTCTGTACAAAGCTGTATCAAATATACATTTTTTTGTCATGAGCACCACTTTGAATTTTATATATAAAAAAATGCTATTTTTGTGTTTAAATTCAATTTCATCAACCAATCACATAACTTGTTAAGATTACTCTTTTTTAAAATATATCTCCTTTCCACCCGGTAAGTTTGCTTTGTGTTGTTTTTATATAGCTAGTATCTCTTAGTAGAAAATTCAGAAAACGCAAAACATCAAAATTCAAGCCCATGTGGTCAAGAAACAAACGGGCAATTTCTTTTTAAGTCGATTTTTAAAAGACCCAAATTCCTACTGAACATATTCTATGTAACATTGACTGTTTTGCTATTATTGAAATGGTGCAAACTTACCTTAAGGTATTC
Source organism: Ostrea lurida (assembly GCA_903981925.1). Lineage (NCBI taxonomy): Eukaryota > Metazoa > Mollusca > Bivalvia > Ostreida > Ostreidae > Ostrea > Ostrea lurida. The sequence goes on along the minus strand of CAJDSM010059963.1, from coordinate 904 downwards.
CATTACAAAGAAAGTGTATGCACCTTAAGGTATTCATACAAAGAGTGTAGCAAACTTTTTACCAGAGATTTTTATGGAAAATAAATTTCTTGAAACTAATTGATTAAACATGCTTTCACATGACTTTCAAGGTAAAGTTCTGGCGGGAAATGTTTTCAAGCTGTAATCATTTTAATCCTGTGTTGGACATTTTTTATTTGTGAACCCTTTCAAATGATTCTATTGATTTACAAAAATCCCACACCCATTTATCCAGATATAGATATAGATAATATTTATGTAGTCTTTGCGAGACCAGGTCTGTCCAACAATTCCGTTGGTATTCCTATGGCACTAATTGTGACCCCCTTATTGGCAGACATTTTTATATTCATATGAGCATAATTTGAACAAACACTGTTACGGATAAAAACAAAAAAAATTGCGTGG
>CAJDSM010059960.1:702-11214 GCA_903981925.1 Ostrea lurida | reverse complement strand
GTGTGTCAGGTTAGTTTAGCGGTCCTTTTAAATTTTAATACCTCAGCATTACCAATAAGTCTATGTAAACACGCGGTCAAGCGTGATGCATTGCAGTGTAGCCACTCCCGGTTGTGCTGTCGTGAAAGGAGGCGCGGTTTTCCAAGCAGCAAGTTTGAGGCTGTTTTGGTAGTTTACTTGACCATTCCATCACTTGGGCACGGAAAGCATCCCAACCGTGATAAGTATAGCATAGTATATTTTATCGTATTTTTGCATATACTTTTTAAAAGGTCTTGTTTGATCAATTCAGTGACCAAAATCTAAAAATAATATCGGCCAGCATTCACCTGTCTTACTTATCTGTGCTGGTCAGTCAGTAGGGATCAGTAGTGATTACCACATTAAATACTGTTTTTTTCTATCGATAGTGTTGAAGCTCTATTGTGATACTTTATCGCTTCTTTTCAGAGTGCAACTTTTTTGACACCAAGAGATAATATTTGTTAAAATGACTTAAATGCCTTTGAGCGGAATTGTACGGTGGTATATTTAGGACATGCATATTTTTGTAAAAAAAGAAAATTATGTCGTTATCACGAGATATTATCTCGTGCGCAAGAACATATTATCTCGTGATAACGAGATTATTATCTCGTTCGCATCGACATAATTATCTCGTTCACACTACATATTACTCGTGATAACGACATATTATCTCGTGGTCATCGGACATGTTTATCCTCGTGATAACGAGATATTATCTCGTGCGCACGGACATATTTTCTCGTTTATCACGAGATATATCTCTGTTCGCAGCCCGAACTTATTATTCTCGTGATAACGGGCATACTATCTCGTTTGCAACGACTTACTTAATCTCGTGATAACGACTTATAGATCTCGGTTATCACGAGATATTATCTCGTGCATAGCGCGATATTATCCTCATTTGCAACCGACATATCATCCTGCGTTCGCACGACTTTAAAATATCATCGTGATAACGAGATGATACATGTATATTCTGTGCTTGAAAATGCGTTGAAAAAGGCGTATTTTAATCAAAATAAGCCCAAGGCTACAATATCACAGCACTATGTATCACAAATGAAGGTGCTTCTCTATACATGAGAGGCTGTGGAATATACATATAAAGTGTGCTACGTTCGATATTTTCAAAACAAGTTTGTCTTATGTCATCATTAATACATGCCAATTCTGATACCTTATACTGGCTTTATCAAAAGATGTGCGGTGTGATTCTTTCGGAAAATTGCTAGTTTATAGACCAGACGGATAAACATCATTCTCATACCCGAAAATTTATCACTCGCTGAGCAGACAATATTATTGGGCTCGACGTAGTGAGAAACGAGCTGAAATTTAAGTAGAATAGAATCTAAAACATACTGATATTATTCGTAATTGTTATTAGCAGGGCCTATTACAAACACAATCGGGGATTATTTTGAAAATACATGAGAGTTCATAAATGCCTAGAGTGCAAAGGAAAAACATGTACATGCTGTCTATATTAGATGTTGTTAACATGGTAATAGTAACTCGTTCAGTTTATATATCACGCACAGTCTAACCGTTTAAGGGCTGATGAATAAGGGGAGCGTGTCCCAATAATGTATCTAGGACACATAGTGCATTTAATACATCAGCGAATCGAAACAACAAATATAGTCGATTAAGTCACTGACGCAAGATACGGCCTCCTGATATTTAAGGGAATGAATCATAACTGTACACGCCGGAAAAGTCAGGAGTAGATGGAACATGACACGCAAATATATAATATATAACAGAGTGCTAGTTTATGAGTTCAGAAGTGGTAGTCTAGTATCTGCGCGAGCTCGAGAGGTATAAACTAATACATCGACGCGGCTAAAAGCTACATCTATATATCATGTACGTCATCGCGCATCTAGTGTGACGTATTTCGTGATCCTAGAGGTGGCGGATCAATTGTTTTTGTAACGAAAAAATTAATTTAGATGTAAATGCAAATTGATTGGAAATATTTAAAAGACAATTAATTTGAGTACAATGCCCACCTTATAAATTACTCAAAATATTACCTATAATATCCCGTAGGAAATCATTGATGCCTTATTTATTGATAAGGGGAATAGTGTTAGTCATTGGGTGGGTCATGCATATGATTCATTGCAAGGGCATGCCCTAAATACACCACACTGTGTTGTTTAAACACGAACAAAATAAATATTAAGCTATTTGAAAAACGTTGTACTCCTAATGAATTCTTAGAAATAAATTTTCTATCTGAATCGAGGTTGCAGATGACTGGTAAGAAAGTCAACATACGATACAATATATTATTTTTAACAAATTATAAGTCAAAGTCTGTAAAGGAATGCAACGCAATCAATAAACTACAGAGGTTTATAAAAAACATTCATGAATCAAAGTTAGGATTTTCAATCCCAAATGTTTTGTAATATTGAAATTTATTGATAATACACATACTGGTGGTCAGTTTCCAAAAAACCACTGATGCCGAGTTCACGTGATCAACTAAAATGAAATAATCGTCTGAAATGTATTTCAGATCCAAATAATTAGTTTTCAAATAAAGTTTCCAAGATGATTTGTCCATTCAAATAAATTATGTTTTTCGATCGCATATTTTCAGCGAATTTTCCATTGGCCACCTTAATTGTGCTGCGTAATATTGTTAGATTTCAAAATATCTTTCTTCCTTATAGTTCGATTATCAAAATCCAAAAATATTATACTTTATTGCATGAGATAAACCAACGTGGGTAAAGCAATACAGTACAAAAACGTGTAGATTACAAATGCAGCATAAACAGTGTACATGTATTATATACATGTATATACATATGACAGGCAATTAACCTAGACATGTTAACACAATGTGGACCTTTCATTTCCCAATTCTAATGATTATTTTATAAAAAGCAAAAAAGGGTTAATTATATAATCAAGTTTCTGTATGGGTGATTTGAAACTGAACGGGGGATAGTTATCAGTATCTAACATGGTTTTAGTTATTTGAATGATATTGTAAAAGGAAATGAAATTCGTCATCAACAGCATTACAAAAAGTGCATAATCTTTGTTGTTGGGGTATTTTCTTATGCCTACCGGTTTCTACCAGAAAACAATGACCACTTGTTCTGAGTTATAAATTTAATGTAAGATTTATTGGCCCACGGTAGATATGACTGTTCAACAGTCTTAAGCGCCTGCTTTTCCTTCTAATGCGTTCAGGAATCTGTGTTCGTGGTAATTGTTGTCATGATGTGTCCAGTTGATTAGAAACAAAGGTGGCAACATCTAACATATCTCACCTCTGGTGTGTCCAGGGTTCAGAGTTGGTCCAACTCTTGATTTTTTTTTTTTTTTGCATTTTATATCAAAATGTCCGGATAGAATTCGTCTTACATGACGCTCAGATATGTGCACATTTTAGAACGGTAAATATCTCTTTCTGTTTAATTCCAGATCCTTTCCATTTTCACCACATGAAGTTGTTTGCATTTTCAAGCATATTCTATACGTACACAACACCTCGTTATCACAATATTATAGGTCGTGCAAACGAGATAATATCTCGTTATCACGAGATATAAGTCGTACGCAACATAGTATCTCGTTATCACGAGATAATAAGTCGTGCGAACGAGATAATATCTCGTTATCACGAGATAAAGAGTCGTGCGCACGACATAATATCTCGTTATCACGAAATAATAAGTCGTGCGAACGAGATAATATCTCGTTATCACGAGATAATATCGTACCAGATAATAATAAGTCGTGCGCACGAGATAATAATAAATCTCGTTATCACGAGATAACATCTCGTGATAACGACATAATTTTCTTTAAAAAAAATATTGCATGTCCTAAATATACCACCGTAGAATTGAGTATCCGGAAGCTGATCGCCATATTGGTTTTGTTCTTGTTTATATGTTACTACGTAGTTTAACTTTAAATTGAATAAACAGTCAGTTTCTAAATATTTTATTTACAGATTGTTGTTGCATATAAACATGTGTTGCCAACAAATGCTATTTTATTAGTTCAAAATTGTAGCGTTATGACTTGTGTCATGTCCACGTCCATGGCGATGTTGGAATAGGATCAGGGATGATCCATAAGGAACTGATACCACCCAGGACGATGTCCAGGACTACAGCCCCGGGAGTTAATTAGGGAGCATCAGTGTTATCCTCGGACATTGAATTAGTCCATGAACGAGGGAATTGAGGACCAAGGGAGATCGAGATAAGTTTGGCGGAAATCTGAGCATTGAGTGCAAACCTTGAACATTGAACTGTTCCGAAAGCGAGTTGTTTGGCAACAATAGAAATATTCATTTATTATAGTGATCTGTCTTTATATTAAGGGTTAAATTTTAATTGGATTATCAATGGATAGATGATATTTTTTTTCTTAAGTTTAGATTTGAATGAAAGTGAGTACGAGAGTGAGTGCATGTGAGTGAGTAATTGTAAATATTCTCTTTTCTATTTCTTTATTGCTTTTGTAGATTTATGAATTGAAACAGTTTTGAGTGTTATTTGGAGAATGGCCTGCCTCTTCCACGTTACATCCAAAATTAGTGTTCTGCTGTCTAAGCAATCAATTCACACAAAATATTAGAAAGAGAAAATTATTAATCTTATCAGATCAAAATTGTAAACCACCAGCTGTTATACTACTTTATTAATTTCATGATATTAAACCTGACACGTGTTCTGCGCCCACTGTTTGGGATGTAAATTAGAAAACATGTTGGCAATAAACAGAATATTTTTTGTCAACACACATGCCGATCTTGGTTATGAATCTGCACAATACATATTTTTATGATAACATATCGGCAATTGTCTGATCAATAATTCTCTTATGTTAATTTCCATATTATGCAAGTTCAATGTATTTGTTCAATTCTAATGGAGACTAAATCAATATCCATATATCTACTTTGAACAAAGATGAACAACGTCATGTAGACTAGCATGCTTAAAAGTTTTTTCATAATGGAGTAAACTTCTCTACACTATCTAAAATTTAATCAATGCGCTTATATTTGGTTTTGATGTTGATATTTGAATAATGGTTATTTTGATGTTGGTTTAGAGAAGGTAAAACTCCGATGATGACTACTTCTATTTGAAAGCAAATATATCAAACTGTGATCAATCTCATAAGTCTCAAATAGAATACAAACAAGAGTTCAGCAACAAAGACCCCTGGGCACACCAGAGGTGGAATCAGGTGCCTAGGGGGAGTAGGCATCCCCTGTTGACCGGTCACACACGCCATGAGCCCATAGCCTTGGACAGGTAAACGGAGCAATCCGTAGTCAAATCAGTGTGTGAAAAACGATTTACCAATGTCTATGAAACACATAAGACAGCATTTGACTCAATTGGTTAATTAAAATGTTTATAAAGACCATGGCATTTACGAAATGCTGCTTTTTTAACGTGACTGTTAAAACTCCTGGACGTTTAAATGAGCCTTCATAGTATGCCATCACAATAAGGGAGACGAGTGCATGTTTACCCTATTTCTCGAATTTAGGACTATGATTGTGTGCAACGCATTTTCTACTTCGCCAATTTATCAACAAAATTTACCAAGAAGTCGAAGATAACGAACATAGATCAATGTCTTGTAAGTCTCAAACAGAATACAAGCCAAGAGTTGGACAAACATGTAGAAGGACATGTGAAACCCGCCGTGAGCGGCTGTCTTTCGTGTTTTATAGCAATCATTAGACTTTTCTTTACACGATTGGGATGCAGTAGTTGTGCGATCAAGTGCATGGGAGGAATAAGCACCTCTCTAAACTAATCACATCGATCATGATTCTTCGTCAATTAAAACTTCTGGGGAATGTTCTGTGGAAAAAGATACATATAACTGGACGTGTGAAAAGACGGAGTTTGCATTCTGTCTGAATGGATCAAACCATTCGGAATTTATTAAAATCCCGTATTAACCATATAAACTGGCGAAGTAACAAAGTATTGAACGTAATCATAGTAAAACAAAAACAATACAAATCGAGTGTAGGGCAACACGGACCTCGACAAAAGCAAATGCAGGATCAGGTGCCATGGAGGAGTAAGCATCCTCTGCTGACCGGTCACACCCCGCGTGAGCCTGTAATCAAAACAAAGTAAGCAGGGTTACCTGTCGTCAAATCTAGTATGAAAATTTGTAATCGCAAACAAGGTCATTATAGCGACCGCAGAATTTACGAAATGATGACTTTAAACGAGATTCGTTATAACCCTGAACATCAACGTTTTGGTTTGTAGTTGGCCTCCCTTTAAAAAAACATCATAACGCATGGCATGCCTTGCGTATCGAATCAATTGAGATACATACACATCATAAGCAGGTGCTAGTGGTACATTACTACATAAAAAGGAAATTGACAATTGCAAAGTCGCAGTCATCACGTTTATCATATAAGTATTTGTCAATCTGCTATTAGAGTCAATATTAAGTAAAATATCAAATATAAGCACACTCTGTCAGATTCTTGGTGTCCTTTTTCACTTCGCAGGATATATCAAATAGACATAATTGTGAAAATTATGATTGCTAATTAATAGATATACGTCGATATACCTACTAAGTAAGGTTGAAGACACGGCGAGTATTTTTTTTTTATCCCAGTTTCTGAACAATTCTGTCGTCTGATATAAAAAATAAGTCTACCAATAAGGGACAATTAGTGCCATAGGAATACAACAAGATTGTTGGAAGACATGGCCCCAAGACTACATAAATATTCATCCTATAGGAAACCCAAGCAATCCCATATATACTTCAGAGTACTTCTCGTGGCATCAGAGTTGGTTATCTGACAAGAATATGTATCTGGGTTCCCACATTACAGAAAATTGTCATTTTCCGGGTCCATTCTTTTGGTTGTAAAATTAACAATGGCGACAGTTAACAAAGCAATCAAACGCTTAATCTAGTCCAAAAAAAAAAAAACCACACATTCAAAATCGAAGTGTAGGGCAACACGGACCTTCGGACGACAACGCAGGCAGGATTCCAGGTCATGAGGAGTAAGCATCCTCTGCTACCGTATTTTGGTAATTTCAATGAGGTCATAAAACAATATGTGTATATTTATATTGCCTTTTAAACTTCATTTTGGCGTATTAGAATTTAACGACGGGTAACTCATTGCTTGTTCTTGTGCTCCGGCTCACGGTGGATGTGACCTCATAGAGGCTGCACTAGTCCTCCAGGAACCTGATCTTACCTTTGGTTTTGTCGAAGGACCGCGTTTTGCCCTAACACGATTTAATATATATATATATATATATTATATTATATATCATATATATATATATATATATACTATAATCCAAAATATTTGTAAATATCCACACAAGTAAATGGTAAATAAAAGAAAATCATCACCAACGCCGAAATAACTCAACCAGTTTCATTTTCAATCTTCAAGGTTTAACAATCGCTTATTTTTAGTAACTAAGCGCATTGTTCATAACTCTTGAAGATTGAAAATGAAAACTGTTGCAGTTATTTCGGCTTGATCTATATTTTCATTATATAATAATATATATATATATATATACTATATATATATATATATATTATAATATAATATATATATATATATATATATATATATATCATCATTTAATGACATTGTTGCCTTTAACACATCGTTTACTTCGGCAAATTTATATTGACAACATCTTCTCGAATATTTAGTGCAAACAGTATCTCTAACGCAACCTGTAAACAGTCGTTAAGTATCTGGTTTAGTTTGCTAGTAAAATAGAGGCATGATGCTTATAATATGATATACATAACGAGGGTATATTCAATTTTGGAGTTTTGGTTGTAATTTCTAATGAGGTCATAAAACCAATTTGATATATTTATATTGCCTTTTAAACCTTTTATAATAATGTGTCGCGTCTAAAAATATCAATCTACCAGCCCTAGAAAAAAAAACACATCGATTCATTAAGTGTTACATAAATTAACTCTACACGGAATATTACGAATTGAAATTTGTAATCGATAACACAGTGTTCAAATATTGGCATTGATTTCCAACTAGTTTGAGTGTCAGCTAACTTGTAGTTGTGCTCATGAATCAAGACGAAATTAATATCATATGGACATCATATTTATAACTGTTTAAAGTTTTAAAATAAAGTCTTAACCACATCGACGTTAACAAGAATATTATGCCGTATCCTATCGATTCACCAAATATTATATATGGTGTGATAATATCCACAATTCTAGATCAGTGTCCAGCTCATCAGGTTTGCATATGTCATTTACAACGCAAATTGGGAATCCAGATTAAATGCAATTTTCCAATGTACTGATATAACACCACAAGTTAAGGTTCATAATGAATTTCTAGACAAAAAATATCATAATACCTTTCTTGAAACTGATCAAAAAATCACTCTTGAAATCATACACCAGATGTATAATTTATAATAGGTAGTTATTAAACGTTAATTAATTTTAGCTTAGACAAGTTTGTCTTTCTCACAAATAAGGGACATATACCTCTCTTCTCTTCTACAAAAGATATGTATACTGATCACATTCCTTTATTTCTTCGTTTTGACTAGGCAATTCACCGGTGATCGATACATTTCAATTATGAGACATTGTATAAACTTCTGACTGTCCAAATATTGATCTACCATGGACTTTAGTTAACCCAGGAATGGAAGGTGCTCAACCGTATACTTTGGGTATGCAAAATGACTTAATATCCAAAACATCCTATTAATACAAACAAATGGCGAGGTTTCAACATATGTGTCAAACGTAATCATAACTTCCAAAAAAAATATACAAATCGAGTGAGGCAACACGGACCTCCGACAAAAGCGAAGGTAGGATTCAGGTAGCCATGCGAGATAAGCTCTCTGCTGACCGGTCACCACCGCCGTGAGCCCTTCGCGAAGAAACGTAAACGGGATACCCCGTAGTCCAAATCTAGTCAGAAAATGACAGTCTAACACAAGGGTTTTGAAACAAATCAGTCAAAATAAATGACCCATGATATTTCGTAATCGCAAACAAAGGTCACTTATAGGACCGTAAAGGACATTTGCGAAATGATCTTGACTTCAAACGAGATTGTTATACCCTCGCAAGCACAACTTTTTTGTAGAGTGCCTCGCTTTTAAAAATCGCATAACGATACATGCTCTGGCGTAATCGAATCAACTGGAGATATTACACACCATAAAGCTGATCATGGTATCATTAACTTACATAAAAAAGGGAAGAGCTTGACGATGCAAGATCCAACAGTCATCACCGCTTATCACTATAATTAGTTGTCAGTCTGCCGATTAGATCAAGGTTAAAGAAAATATCCCAATTATGAAGCAGATATGTCAGATTCATGTGTTTCCTTTATGTGCGAGTTCTTCAGGGATATATCAAATGTCACTAAATTTGTTGAAAATCGATGATTAAATATATAATCAGTTATTTAAAATCAGACCACTCCATATATTTTGAGAATTCATAACAAATCGCTATAAAGATTTTCATAAGACCTTGTTTGCGATTACACAATTATCAATAAGTCATATGTTGACTGATTGTTTCATACCCTTTGTACACATTTTATTTGTGTATCATAATTTGACGACGGGTAACCCGCGTTTGCTTTATTCGGCCACGGGATCACGGCTGGATTAACGGTCATAGAGGCTGCATTAGTCCTCCAGGGCACCTGACCCTACCTTCGGTTTTCGCAGGTCCGTTTTGCCCTACACTCGATTTTTTATATATATTTTTGTTACTTCGTTGCCTTTGAACACATGTTACCTTCGCCATTATACTTCAACATTTCTGGAACTAGTGACAATATCTCTGACGGACTCTTTAATTTGTTAGTTGTTTAGTTTCTGTAGTAAAGATAGAGGATGCATCTTATAGATATACAAAACGAGGAATTTTAATTTTGGGGTATTTTGCAATCTTCATGAGGTTCATAAAGCACTCTGTGATAATCATTTATTGCCTTTAAACCTTGATAAATAGTGTCCGTCCTACAAAATATCAGAATTTACCACCGTAGAAAAACATGATTCTAGTGTTACCTAACAATCTACAACAGAAAACTGAATTGAAGTTGTGAAATATAACACGTGTTCAATATTTATGTGTTTCCCACTGTCTTGAGTGTCAGTAACTTGGTATTGTGCTTTGAATGAGAAAATTTATATCATTATGGAATACTTTTATAACATGCTTTAAAGATTTTAAATAAAAGCTACACTTACATTTGAGTCTTAAAGCAGAGATCAGCTATCTATGGATTCTGCACACAATATTTGATTATTTGGTGTGATAATTCACAATTCTGAATCAGTGTCCAGCGCCTCAGTTTCAAATTTACATAGGCAAGACATGGAAAACCCAGCATTAAATGCTTCCAATTATAATATAACACAACAAGTAAGGTATCTCTTT